>SJYX01006965.1:8654-85690 GCA_006410675.1 Oreotragus oreotragus
TGTGAGAGTTGGACTGTGAAGAAGGCTGAGTGCCGAAGAATTGATGCTTTTGAACTGTGGTGTTAGAGAAGACGCTTGAGAGTCCCTTGGACTTCAAGGAGATCCAACCAGTCCATTCTGAAGGAGATCAGCCCTGGGATTTCTTTGGAAGGAATGATGCTAAAGCTGAAACTCCAGTACTTTGGCCACCTCATGCGAAGAGTTGACTCATTGGAAAAGACTCTGATGCTGGGAGGGATTGGGGGCAGGAGGAGAAGGGGACGACCGAGGATGAGATGGCTGGACGGCATCACTGACTCGATGGACGTGAGTCTGAGTGAACTCTGGGAGATGGTGATGGACAGGGAGGCCTGGCGTGCTGTGATTCATGGGGTTGCAAAGAGTCGGACGCAACTGAGCGACTGAACTGAACTGAATGTGCCTTGTGCTGAAGTCTGCTTTTTCTGATACTAATACAGCTACTCCATTTTTCTGTTTTTCAGATTTTGTTGTAATCTTTTCTTGTTCGTTCACTTTTACCTGTGTCTTTATAGTGTTCTTTGTTGACTACGTATAAATGGATGCTTTTAATCTAACAATCCTTGCCTTTTAATGATAGTATTTAATGTAATCTAATCTGACAACTCCTGCCTTTTATGTAGACCACTTACATTTAATCTAGATGGGGGGGTGGTGGTTGAGGGGAGGATGGGATGAACTGCGAGAGTAGCACTGATATATATACACTGTGCTTAGTTGCTTAGTCGTGTTCGACTCGACAACCCCATGGACTGTAGCCCACCAGGCTCCTTTCTCCATGCGGACTCTCCAGGCAAGAATACTGGAGTGGGTTGCCATGCCCTCCTCCAGAGGATCTTCCCAACGCAGGGATCGAACCCAGGTCTCCTGCACTGCAGCCAGATTCTTTACCCTCTGAGCCACCAGGGAAGACCAAAGAGATCGCCCAACGTGGGGCTTGAACTCATGACCCTGAGATTAAGCATCTCATGCTCTACTGACTAAGCTAGCCTGGCAGTACGTATAAAATAGACAACTAGTGGGAAGCTACGGCGTAGCAAGCACAGGGAGCTCGACTCAGTGCTCTGTGATGACCTAGAGGGGTGGGAAGGAAGCTCAGCAGGGAGGTTATATATGTATACGTAGAGCTGATTCACCTGTTGTACAGCAGAAACTAACAACGTTGTGAAGAAATTACACTCCAATTAAAAAAAAAAAAGAGTGGTGGACTGAGTCTGGGATTTTTCTGTGGGCTACAGTGAGGATTTCCTCCAGGCAGAAAACTGGCAATGGCAGACCTCACCTCATTGTTCTTTTTTCTCAAGGATCACAATTTGTTTCTGCCTGTTGTCCCCAACTTCCAAAGCTAGTTATTTCCTATATTTTGCCCATTTTACCATTTTTTGGAGGGGAAGGTAATTATAGACTGTGTTAATCCCTCATGGTCCTACGCAAATGTCTGCTCATTGTTTTAATTGTTCAGTTGCTCAGTCCTGTCCAACTCTTGCAACCCCGTGGACTGCAGCATGACAGGCTTCCCTGTCCTTCACTGTCTCCCGGAGTTTGCTCAAACTCATGTCCATTGAGTCGGTGATGTCATCCTGCCATCCCATCCTCTGTTGTCCTTTTAATAGATATAGAAAAATTTACGCCCCCTGGTTTAGTTATTCCTTTAACACTGAGAATTTGGATTATATCTTTAATTTTTAAAAAAAGTGTCAATATAAACGCTATTGTTTTTAAAAAACTTGGATTTTCTTCAGAATATATTTTCTTGATACTTAGTTAAGTTAGCAGAACAAACAATGTGAACAATTTTACAGTTCTTGTTGCAATATCCTAAGTGTTCCTAGAAAGATAAAATCCACTTACAGTCCTGCTAGGCACTGTAATATGAATATATATTTCTCCTGATTGCCAGCATTGGACTTTATCACTTTATCTTTATAAATTGAAACTATGAGTAATGGCACCTAGAAGATGGTTTTTCTTATATTGCTATGAAAATTGTGCACTTCCCATCAAATAATTAAATGTCTGAGGTCTGTTGTGCAGAAACTGTTTATCAACCTTGACAACATATCAGGAAAAATTAAAATATTCATTCTGTAAGAACTCATCACATTCTGTATGATAGTAAGCTACACAGTTCAACCTTTTTTACTTTACATATAACTTTCATTTTTTAAGTGCCTCTCTTTAAGCTGATTGTTTACTTTTGTTCTTAATTTTGGCAGTGGCTCTTTATCCAGATGATTCCATCTTTTTAACTTACATAAATGATACTTTTTTTTGAGAGAGAGAAGAATAAAGTTTATTAGAGTGGGAGACGCTGTTAGAAATGCAGGCTGGCTCAGGGAAAGCTGAATGCTTTCGCAGGCTAATAGCCAATTTTTATAACCTCAAGACAGAGAAAATTCCTGTGATTGGTTAGGATGCTACAGGGTGGATGATAGGGTGAGTATTTTACATAGTCAGGGAACTGGCTGGTTTAGGTCCAAAGGCTCATGACAACAGTTGCTGTGGGGCTTGGTCAGTTCCAGAGACTTTTATCCTGTGACCTTGGTATCAATTCAGTTCAGTCACTCAGTCATGTCAGACTCTTTGCGATCCCATAGACCACAGCATGTCAGGCCTCCCTATCCATCACCAACTCCCAGAGTTTACCCAAACTCATGTCCATTGAGTCAGCGATGCCATCCAACCATCTCATCCTCTGTCAGTCCCTTCTCCTTCTGCCCTCAATCTTTCCCAGCCTCAGGGTCTTTTCTAAGGAGTCAGCTCTTTGCATCAGGTGGCCAAAGTATTGGAGTTTCAGCTTCAACATCAGTCCCTCCAATGAACACTCAGGACCAATCTCCTTTAGGATGGACTGGTTGGATCCCCTAGCAGTCCATGGGACTCTCAAAAGTCTTCTCCAACACCACAGTACAAAAGCATCAATTCTTCGGCACTCAGCTTTCTTTATAGTCCAACTCACATCCATACATGACTACTGGAAAAACCATAGCCTTGACGAGATGGACCTTTGTTGACAAAGTAATGTCTGTTTTTTAATATGCTGTCTAGGTTGGTTATAACTTTGCTTCAAGGAGTAAGCGTCTTTAATTTTATGGCTGCAACCACCATCTGCAGTGATTTTGAAGCCCCCCAAAATAAAGTCAGCCATTGTTTCCACTGTTTCCCCATCTATTTACCATGAAGTGATAGGACTGGATGCCATGATCTTAGTTTTCTGAATGTTGACCTTGGTATACAGTTCAACATTCCCCCCCTCTTTATTTATGGGCCAAATCTTTGGCTCCTTAACAACGTGCTCATAACTAACTGTCTACCTATCCTTGTCTCGGGGCATGGGGACCAAGTCATTGGGGAAAGGGCCGATGACTGCTCTGGCTTCCTCAAGCTGGGCAGGGGCAGCATGGGGCCCTGGGTCCCAATGTCCACTCTCTGTATGGGTGCATTTACAGAGGGAGGTGAGAGTACATGGAATGATATGGCAGCTTGCTCCAGCATTGTCTGGGTTTTGGCTGGGGGATATTCTTGTCATACTATCTAAGTGATACATTTATATTAATATTTTTCACCACCTTCCATGTACATTTTTAATTGCTTGGTTTTTAATTACATAGCTGCCACAGTAAAATTCAATGTCTTGATTTCTCTTCATTCTGTACTCTCAATCTTGTTGTTTAGTTGGTAAGTCACGTTAGACTCTTTTGTGACCCCTGGACTATAGCCTGCCAGGCTCCTCTGTCCATGGGATTTCCCAGGCAAGATCTGCTTGACCCAGGATTGACCCCATGTTCTGCACTGGCAGGTAGATTCTTTACCGAGCCACCAGGAAAGCCCCACCCTCAAGCTACAAACTTTAAATTTCACAAACCATGTCTGTGCTCTTACCACCGTACATCTAATGTCTAGAATTCTGATTTGTTTAAAAACAAGTATTGCAATCTTATAATGAAAGCTATGGAGACCAAGTGTGTGTATTAAATCAGAAATCTGACATTTCTTTTTAAAGAATCAAGTTTGTATCTTGTGCTTCTCATATTTTTTGGTCTGACAGATATGAACATTCCTTCATTCACCATGCATCCTGGGAGGCACTAGGCAACTTCTCTTTCAGAAAAGCCGCATCCAATTCAAAGCTGCAGGGCCCCTTATAAAAGTTCCTGCAGAGAGGGGATTTGTTTCAGAACCTCTTACAAATGCCACTTTGGTTTCTAAAAAAGGTCAACATGGTGTCTGCTAAAGGTCAAGGTAAAGGCCAACCTAGCCAACCTTGCGAGAATACTGACAACACAATTTCTCTGAGCTTTCTGCAAAATTTTCCCAGAGCCTTCCTCTCCTATTCTGTAAGGTTATAAAGGGTAAACTCCAAATTTGTTTTATTTTTATATCTCCCAGTATTTCTTTTATTCTTTAAGACTTAGAAGATCATGTCTTTAAATATGATGTTTAAAGCCTTGACCAGCATCTGTCTTTCTTGAGCTTTACTCCTACATGGATCTCTATATTGTTTCCTCACCATGACTGAACTGAGGTTGCCATTCAGGTCAGAATATTGATCTTGAATGATTTCCGTTTATCCTGGCCTTTCCTGTGGAATCCTAGACACTGTTGGGATCTGCTTTTTTTCAACTTAGTTTATCGAGTACCTGCCAGGATTTCCAGTGTCTGTCCCTTTTGCTTGCATGTTACTGCCTGCCTTTCTGATTTGGTCTTGATTCAGACTGCCATACAGATATAACTTCTACTTTTCTGATTGGCTCTCTGTGCCAGTGCAGCAACATTCATTTAAACTTTGCATGAACTTCCAAACGATGGGTTCAAATGAAATCTTGGAGCCTATTATACCGAGTGAAGTAAGTCAGAAAGAGAAACACACATACTGTATATTAACACACATATATATGGAATTCAGAAAGATGGTAATGATGATCCTATGTGCAAGGCAGCAAAAGAGACACAGATGTAAAGAACAGACTTTTGGATTCTGTGGGAGAAGGCAAGGGTGGGATGATTTGGGAGACTAGCATTGAAACATGTATATTACCGTGTATAAAACAGATGACCAGTGTAAGTTTGATGCATGANCAAAAGAGACACAGATGTAAAGAACAGACTTTTGGATTCTGTGGGAGAAGGCAAGGGTGGGATGATTTGGGAGACTAGCATTGAAACATGTATATTACCGTGTATAAAACAGATGACCAGTGTAAGTTTGATGCATGAAGCAGGGCCCTCAAAACCAGTGTTCTGGGACAACCCAGAGGGATAGGGTGGGGAGGGAAGTGGGAGGGGAGTTCAGGATGGGGCAACACATGTGCATCCAGGACTGATACATGTTGATATATGGCAAAAACCAGCACAGTATTGTAAAGTAGTTATCCTCCAATTAAAATTAATTTTTTTTTTTAAAGAAGTCCAACCTTGTAATAGGGATGAATGTATCTGACCCCATATTGGATCTGTTTCTTTTACTTTAACCTTTGTATTCTATTGGGCTTCTCGGTGGTGCTAGTGGTAAATAACCTGCCTGCCAATGCAGGAAATGTAAGAGATGCAGATTCAATCCCTGAGTCACAAAGATCACCTAGAGAAGGGCATGGCAACCCACTCCAGTATTCTTGCCTGGAGAATCCCATGGACAGAGGAGCCTGGTGGGCTACAGTCCGTAGGGTCACACAGAGTCAGACACGACTGAATAGACTTAGCACACACGCACAAGTTAAGGATGTTGCCTATAATCTGAAATATATAGGACAGTCCATTCTCAAGGTTCTGATCTTTAAGGGTATACCNCTCCAGTATTCTTGCCTGGAGAATCCCATGGACAGAGGAGCCTGGTGGGCTACAGTCCGTAGGGTCACACAGAGTCAGACACGACTGAATAGACTTAGCACACACGCACAAGTTAAGGATGTTGCCTATAATCTGAAATATATAGGACAGTCCATTCTCAAGGTTCTGATCTTTAAGGGTATACCACTTCTTCATTCATACAGCGATTAAAAGTTGCAGAGAACATAGAATAACATTTGTCTTGTTGAGGTCCATAGGAATATTGTGACCAAACCTGTGTCGATGGCTATAAGAATAAAGGATTTGGCTTGCAGCAACCAACCCTAGCCCCTCCTCTTTAAGTATAAAAGAAGCCTGAATTCGAACCTGGGTGAGAAGGTATTTTGGGACACTAGTCCCCTATCTTCTCAGGCTGCTGACTTTTCAAATAAAGTTGCTATTCGTTGCCCCAACAACTGGTCTTTTGATGGGCCTGTTGTGTGGTGAACAGTATGAACTTTGACTCAGTTGGAAAAATAAACAGATGCAGAGCTGCTTTGGTCTTTGGTGGTGGTAGGAGGAGGAGACTGAGGTCTGGAGCCTTCTCAACCTCATCGTTTCCCAAGCGAGCACTGAGAATCACGTGCTCCTCTGAGAAACTGGACTCAAGCCACTCTTGTTTGTCTTACCCCCACCCCCACCTCAGTTTTACTTCCTGGCCACATTCATGAGCCTTGGTTCTGTCTTTCACGCTCCACTCTCCTTTTTTAACAACCATCATTTCTTAATCTTTCACATTAACTCCTTTCTTATCCTTCATGATTCCTTGAGGGTCTTTGCGAATCTGGGCTGATTTGGTTAATTTTTTTAAAAATCTATTTACATTTAGAAATTGCAAGGAAGCCAGAAAAGAAGTGTTGGATTTTTAAAAAATACACATATGGGCTTCTTTTTATTTATTAACAGCTTTTATACATTTTCAATATTATTCCTTAAAGCAGCTGTTTCTTTGGGTTCTCTTTCACACCTGCCTGTCACTTGAAACTTCCATTTGTTAATTTACAAATCCGAACTGGAAGTGATAAAAGTAAAGCACAAGGTAATTTTACTAATTTAAAGTTTTACTTATATGTTTGAGAATCATTTAGAAGCTCTGTGTAAAGCCAGCTAGGATCACAGAAAGACCACTGGCTTATTCTCCATCCCTTAAATACTATTTCTGAGGTGTTAGTACTACTACAACATTTGCCAAACTTGTATTAGTTATGTTTGTGTATTCTTCCTCCACTAGACTGTAAAACTCTGAAGGGAACATTTCTTCTCTTTATCCATTATTGTACTTGGTATGATGCAAATGAATAATAGATGCTTCAGTGGGGAAAAAGTGAAGATGAAAAAGAATCTGCCTGCACTGTAGGAGACCTGGATTTGATCCCTGGGTTGGGAAGAAGCCATTGAGAAGGGAATGGCTACCCACTCCCATATTCTTGCCTGGAGAATTTTGCGGACAAGAGGAGACTGGCAGGCTACAGTCCGTGGGGTTGCAAAGAGTCGGACATGACGGAGCAACTAACACTTTCACTTTCATGATGCGAATGAATAATAGATGCTTCAGTGGGAAAGACATCATCTCTTTATCTTTCCAAAAGGTATTAAGAAGTCTATTAAAAATGTTAATTATCTTGATGTTGGAGAAAATATGACAAACTGTCTTAAAAAGGGAAAAAAATAATAGGGATAATGTTCCTTTTCCTAGATGGACAATAATATAATGTTCACCATTAATCTCAAAGAAGGCACATTTTCAGATAAGTGGTTACTCAGGTTAGTGAGATGACCAAACAACAGAGCTGATGCAATACTGACAGCACTTTAATGTGGAAAATACAAGATAAAAAAATATCCAAATCAAATACACACAAGGGATCGCCATACACAGTCATCCCTTGATAGCCCCAGGAAACTAGTTCTAAAAGCTCATGCAGATACCAAAATATACAGATGCCCAAGTCCCATATATAAAATGACATAGTCCAGCAGCCCTCTGTATACCCAGTTTTACATCTGCAAATTCAACCAACCAGGGATGGAAATTTCCATCTGCAGTTGGTAGAATCTGCAGACATAAAACCCAGAAATAGAAAAGCCTGTTTATGGGGGAGGAAAAAAAAAAAAAAAAAACCTCTATAAATGGACCCACACAATTCAAACACCATGTTTTTCAAGAGCTAATTGTAGTTAGAAGCCATTATCTCCATGTTCAGTTTTGACAAAAGATCCAAGATGAATTTGGCCTCATTGCTAAGCATAAGCGGAGATGATGGCCATACTGATGAGTGCTAAGCACCTGCAGATCCTTGTTTCCATACATTCAATCTGAGTTGTCTCACCTGGGGTGGATCACTAAGGCCCTGAGGTGGGGGACCTCTGACACAGCAGTTAGTTGGCCAACATTATTAGGTTGGTGTTATCTGAGTTTCTGGGCAAGGCTCTAAATAAATTTAGCTTATCCATTTATTCATTCTACAAGCATTTATTGAGACATTGAGGAATATCCAGATGAATAAATGACAGTCCTTGTCCTCAGCTGGCCACAAGTTATAGTACAATAATAAAGTATGGTAAGGGCATAGTCAGTGTGTTGCCGAGAAGTCATGTGTAGACAATAATACTCTGGTACTCATGTCTGGCACTCTATGGTTGGCTGTTAGTCTTTGCCTTCCAATGTGGGAATAAGCCTTTTGCAATATACATGTTAGTTGAGATTCTGCAGAAATGTCCTCCAAAGAAATGCCCAATTGCCTTAATGATTCTAAAGTGAAATCCATGTCAGCAAATGAAACCATATGTGGTCTTACTCTTAACTATAAGCTGTTAGAATAATTAAACAAGGAGACTGTTTGCTTATGGTAAGCCATACGGCATCAGTCCCCAGAATCTAAGCCTGTAAATGCTTTAAGGTTATGAAATGAACACAGTAAGGACAACCAATCATAAACAGCAAACTAGGCTTTAAACTATAGCCAATCAAATAATTTCCTTTCTTTGCTTCCACATTTCTCTATATAAGTCTTTCCCTGGTTGCTGAGGGTACATTTCTAACCACTTTCCATTCGGCACTGCTTTGAATGTACTTTTGCTCAAATGAACTCTTAAAAATTTTAATATGACTCAGTTTAATCCTTTAACAAAGCAAATAGCAAAGAATCCCCAAATATTTGGGAAAGCCATCAAAAACAAAAGAACACAAAGCAGAGAGAAAAAAAAAAATAAATCCAGAGGAAATAGAGAAAATGAAAACAAGCAAAACCCACCAAGTGGAGCTGGTGTCTTCCAAGAGGTAACAGAGGATATCGTATTCATAAAACAAGAAATGCCAAGAAAGAACAGATAGAGAATAAAAAGAACTTTTGGAAATTAAAAATAGGAGAGCCAAAGTAAATTCAATTGAAGGATAGAGAGATGAAACCTCACAGAAAGGAGATTAAAAAAAAGAGATTCAAAGATAAAAAACAAGAAAGATGAGAGAGTGGTTAACCTACTCAGAAGGTACAATTTCCAACTTAGGAGTTCCAGAGAGATAAGACAGTGAGTAGAAAATTACCTAAATATAGTGGGACATTTTCCAGAAATAAAGGAGAGACTCTGCTTCCCACAATAAACAAAAAAAATCCAAGAGGCATATCATTATAAAATTTCATAATACCAGGCACAAAGACTTCTGGTAAAAAGGTAACAAACTCAAGTAGAAAAATAAAGGCATTATCATATAGTGGGGACAATAAGAAATATAATAGGCTATCTCCTGGTGGAAGATGACATATTGAGCAGTTGAGTTTACCCCCTTTATCATCTCAATGAGTTTTTGGGAACAAGAAGTCATCCAGGGTGGTGGTAGTGAAGATGAAAAAAGAGTCAGATTTTAGAAATATTTTGAAGATAGAGCTGGTAGGATTTGCTGATGGTTTGGCTATTAGTTGTGAGGAAAAAAGAGAAGTCAAGGATAATTCCAACTTTTTGACCTCAGAAACTGAAAGGATAGAGTAGTCTTTTATTGAGATGGGGAAGACTGTGGGAGGAGGAGCATGTTGGGGGCTTGGTTTTAGACAAGTTAAACCTGTGATATATTTCTTAGTGAGCTATTGCTACATAACAAATTAGCCCACAACGCAGTGGCCAAGAAACAAACATGTACTAACTCACAGATAACAATTTAGAAGTTAGGTGGTTTAGCTGGGTGCCTCTGGCTCAAGATGTCTCAAGAGGTTGCAGTCAAGCTCAGTTGAGAGTCGGGAGCTCTGCTTCCCAGCTCACTCATATATGTTGTGGGTCCTGCTCTCTGACCATATAGGCCTCTCTGCAGGGCTGCATTATGACATGGCAGTTGGCTTTCCCTAGGGTGAATGACCCAAGGGAGAGCTAGAAAGACTGAGTGTCCAAGCTGGAAACCACAGCCTTCTATTTACATAATCTTAGACTTGACATCCCAGCATGTCTGCCAGGTCAGATGACCATCATATCTACTACTGGAGGCAATAATCCCTTAGAAGAAATGGAGTAGCCCTCATAGTCAACAAGAATTGGAAATGCAGTACTTGGGTGCAATCTCAAAGGCAACAAATGATCTCGGTTCATTTCCAAGGCAAACCACTCAACATCACAGAAATCCAAGTCTGTGCCTCAACCACCAATGCCAAAGAAGCTGAAGTTGACTGGTTCTATGAAGACCTACAAGACCTCCTAGAAGTAACACCAAAAAAAGAAGCCCTTTTTATTACAGGGGACTGGAATGCAAAAGTAGGAAATAAAGAGATACCCGGAGTAACTGGCAAGTTTGGCCTTGTTGTACAAATTGAAGCAGGGCAAAGGCTAAGAGTTTTGCCAAGAGAATACACTGGTCATAGCAAATACTTTCTTCCAACAACACTAGAGACGACTCTACACATGAACATCACCAGATGGTCAAACAGAAATCAGATTGATTATATTCTTTGCAGCTGAAGATGGAGAAGCTCTATACAGTCAGCAAAAACAAGATCTGGAGCTGTCTGTGGCTCAGATCATGAACTCCTTATTGCAAAATTCAGGCTTAAATTGAAGAAAGTAGGAAAACCACTAGACCACTTAGGTATAACCTAAATCAAATCCCTTATGATTATACAGTTCAGTTCAGTTGCTCAGTCGTGTCTGACTCTTTGCAACCCCATGAATCACAGCATGCCAGTCCTCCCTGTCCATCTCCAACTCCCAGAGTTCACTCAGACTCACGGNACTTTTGCTCAAATGAACTCTTAAAAATTTTAATATGACTCAGTTTAATCCTTTAACAAAGCAAATAGCAAAGAATCCCCAAATATTTGGGAAAGCCATCAAAAACAAAAGAACACAAAGCAGAGAGAAAAAAAAAAATAAATCCAGAGGAAATAGAGAAAATGAAAACAAGCAAAACCCACCAAGTGGAGCTGGTGTCTTCCAAGAGGTAACAGAGGATATCGTATTCATAAAACAAGAAATGCCAAGAAAGAACAGATAGAGAATAAAAAGAACTTTTGGAAATTAAAAATAGGAGAGCCAAAGTAAATTCAATTGAAGGATAGAGAGATGAAACCTCACAGAAAGGAGATTAAAAAAAAGAGATTCAAAGATAAAAAACAAGAAAGATGAGAGAGTGGTTAACCTACTCAGAAGGTACAATTTCCAACTTAGGAGTTCCAGAGAGATAAGACAGTGAGTAGAAAATTACCTAAATATAGTGGGACATTTTCCAGAAATAAAGGAGAGACTCTGCTTCCCACAATAAACAAAAAAAATCCAAGAGGCATATCATTATAAAATTTCATAATACCAGGCACAAAGACTTCTGGTAAAAAGGTAACAAACTCAAGTAGAAAAATAAAGGCATTATCATATAGTGGGGACAATAAGAAATATAATAGGCTATCTCCTGGTGGAAGATGACATATTGAGCAGTTGAGTTTACCCCCTTTATCATCTCAATGAGTTTTTGGGAACAAGAAGTCATCCAGGGTGGTGGTAGTGAAGATGAAAAAAGAGTCAGATTTTAGAAATATTTTGAAGATAGAGCTGGTAGGATTTGCTGATGGTTTGGCTATTAGTTGTGAGGAAAAAAGAGAAGTCAAGGATAATTCCAACTTTTTGACCTCAGAAACTGAAAGGATAGAGTAGTCTTTTATTGAGATGGGGAAGACTGTGGGAGGAGGAGCATGTTGGGGGCTTGGTTTTAGACAAGTTAAACCTGTGATATATTTCTTAGTGAGCTATTGCTACATAACAAATTAGCCCACAACGCAGTGGCCAAGAAACAAACATGTACTAACTCACAGATAACAATTTAGAAGTTAGGTGGTTTAGCTGGGTGCCTCTGGCTCAAGATGTCTCAAGAGGTTGCAGTCAAGCTCAGTTGAGAGTCGGGAGCTCTGCTTCCCAGCTCACTCATATATGTTGTGGGTCCTGCTCTCTGACCATATAGGCCTCTCTGCAGGGCTGCATTATGACATGGCAGTTGGCTTTCCCTAGGGTGAATGACCCAAGGGAGAGCTAGAAAGACTGAGTGTCCAAGCTGGAAACCACAGCCTTCTATTTACATAATCTTAGACTTGACATCCCAGCATGTCTGCCAGGTCAGATGACCATCATATCTACTACTGGAGGCAATAATCCCTTAGAAGAAATGGAGTAGCCCTCATAGTCAACAAGAATTGGAAATGCAGTACTTGGGTGCAATCTCAAAGGCAACAAATGATCTCGGTTCATTTCCAAGGCAAACCACTCAACATCACAGAAATCCAAGTCTGTGCCTCAACCACCAATGCCAAAGAAGCTGAAGTTGACTGGTTCTATGAAGACCTACAAGACCTCCTAGAAGTAACACCAAAAAAAGAAGCCCTTTTTATTACAGGGGACTGGAATGCAAAAGTAGGAAATAAAGAGATACCCGGAGTAACTGGCAAGTTTGGCCTTGTTGTACAAATTGAAGCAGGGCAAAGGCTAAGAGTTTTGCCAAGAGAATACACTGGTCATAGCAAATACTTTCTTCCAACAACACTAGAGACGACTCTACACATGAACATCACCAGATGGTCAAACAGAAATCAGATTGATTATATTCTTTGCAGCTGAAGATGGAGAAGCTCTATACAGTCAGCAAAAACAAGATCTGGAGCTGTCTGTGGCTCAGATCATGAACTCCTTATTTCCAAATTCAGGCTTAAATTGAAGAAAGTAGGAAAACCACTAGACCACTCAGGTATGACCTAAATCAAATCCCTTATGATTATACAGTTCAGTTCAGTTGCTCAGTCGTGTCTGACTCTTTGCAACCCCATGAATCACAGCATGCCAGTCCTCCCTGTCCATCTCCAACTCCCAGAGTTCACTCAGACTCACGACCATCGAGTCAGTGATGCCGTCCAGCCATCTCATCCTCGGTCGTCCCCTTCTCCTCCTGCCCCCAATCCCTCGCAGCATCAGAGTCTTTTCAATGAGTCAACTCTTCGCATGAGGTGGCCAAAGTACTGGAGTTTCAGCTTTAGCATCATTCCTTCCAAAGAAATCCCAGGGTTGATCTCCTTCAGAATGGACTGGTTGGATCTCCCTGCAGTCCAAGGGACTCTCAAGAGCCTTCTCCAACACCACACTTCAAAAGCATCAATTCTTTGGCGCTTCAGCCTTCTTCACAGTCCAACTCTCACATCCATACATGACCACAGGAAAAACCATTGCCCTGACCAGACGGACCTTAGTCAGCAAAGTAACGTCTCTGCTTTTGACTATACTATCTAGGTTGGTCGTAACTTTTCTTCCAAGGAGTAAGCATCTTTTAATTTCATGGCTGCAGTCAGCATCTGCAGTGATTTTGGAGCCCAAAAAAATAAAGTCTGACACTGTTTCCACTGTTTCCCATCTATTTCCCATGAAGTGACGGGACCAGATGCCATGATCTTCGTTTTCTGAAGTTGAACTTTAAGCCAACTTTTTCACTCTCCTCTTTCACTTTCATCAAGAGGCTTTTTAGCTCCTTTTCACTTTCTGCCATAAGGGTGGTATCATCTGCATATCTGAGGTTATTGATATTTCTCCTGGCAATCTTGATTCCAGCTTGTGTTTTTTCCAGTCCAGCATTTCTTATGATGTACTCTGCATAGAAGTTAAATAAGCTGCTGCTGCTGCTAAGTCACTTCAGTCGTGTCTGACTCTGTGTGACCCCATAGACGGCAGCCCACCAGGCTCCCCCATCCCTGGGATTCTCCAGGCAAGAATACTGGAGTGGGTTGCTATCAAGCAGGGTGACAATATACAGCCTTGACGCACTCCTTTTCCTATTTGGAACCAGTCTGTTGTTCCATGTCCAGTTCTAACTGCAGAAGGGACAAATAGATTCCAGGGATTAGATCTGATAGAGTGCCTGAAGAACTATGGATGGAGGTTAGTAACCCTGTACAGATGGCAGTGACCAAAATCATCCTCAAGAAAAAGAAATGCAAGAAGGCAAAATGGTTGTCTGAGTAGGCCTTACATATAGCTTAGAAAAGAAGATAAATGAATGGTAAAGGAGAAACGGAAAGATATACCCATCTAAATGCAGATTTCCAGACAATAGCAAGGAGAGATAAGAAAACCTTCTAGAGTGAACAATGCAAAGAAATAGAGGAAAACAATAGAATGGGAAAGACTAGAGATTCTTCAAGAAAATTAGCGATATTAAGGAAATATTTCATGCAAAGATGGGCACAATATAGGACAAAAACAGCAAGAGCCTAACAAAAACAGAAGAGATTAAGAGGAATATACAGAAGAACTATGCAAGAAATGTCTTAATGACCCAGATAACCACAATGGTGGGGTCACTCACCAAGAGTCAGACATCCTGGAGTGTGAAGTCAAGCGGGCCTTAGGAAGCATTACTATGAACAAAGCTAGTGGAGGTGATGGAATTCCACTTGAAGTATTTCGAATTCTAAAAGATGTTGTTAAAGTGTTATACTCAATATGCCAGCAGATTTGAAAAACTCAGCAGTGGCCACAGGACTGGAAAAGGTCAGTTTTCATTCCAGTCCCCCAGAAAGGCAATGTGAAAGAATCAAACTACTCTACAATTGCAATCATTTCACATAGACTACAAGGAGATCAAACCAGTCCATCCTAAAGGAAATCAACCTTGAATATTCATTGGAAGGACTGATGCTAAAGCTGAAGCTCCAATATTTTGGCCAGCTGATTCAAACAACTGACTCACTGGAAAAGACCCTGATGCTGGGAAAGATTGAAGGGAGGAAGAGAAGGGGATGACAGAGTATGAGATGGTTGGATGGCATCACCGACTCAATGCACATGAATTTGAGCAAGCTCTGGGAGATGGTGAAGGACAGGGAAGCCTGGCATGCTGCCATCCATGGGGTCACAAAGAGTTGGACATGACTGAGTGACTGAAAAACAGAACATGCAAGCAAAAGTAATGCTCAAAATCCTTCAAGCTAGGCCTCAACAATACATGATCTGAGAAATTCCAGATGTACAAGCTGGATTTAGAAAAGACAGAGGAACCAGAGATCAAATTGCCAAAAATCCACTGGATCATAGAAAAAGCAAGGAAATTCCAGAAAAAGATCTACTTCTGCTTCATTGACAACACAAAAGCTTTTGACTATGTGGATCACAACACATTGGAAAATTCTTAAAAAGATGGAAATACCAGACCACCTTACCTGTCTCCTAAGAAACCTGTTTGTAGGACAGGACTATTGACAGTTAGACCTGGACATGGAAAAGGGACTGGTTCCAAATTGGGAAAGGAGTACATCAAGGCTGTATATTATCACCCTGCTTATTTAACATACAAGCAGAGTATGTCATGTGAAATGCCAGACTAGATGAATCACAAGCTGAAATCAAGATTGCTGGGATAAATATAAACAATCTCAGATATGCAGATGACACCATCCTAATGGCAGAAAGCAAAGAGGAACTAAAGAGCCTCTTGAAGGTGAAAAAAGGAGAGTGAAAAAGCTGGCTTAAAACACAACATTTAAAAAATGAAGATTATGGCATCATGACAAATAGATGGCAACAAAGTGAAAACAGTGACAGATTTTATTTTCTTGGGCTCCAAAATCATTGTGGACAGTGATACTGGTCAGGAAATTAGAAGATGATTGCTTCTTGGAAGAAAAGCTATGACAAACCTAGACAGCTATTAAAAAACAGAGACATCACTTTACTGATGAAGGTCTATATAGTCAAAGCTATGGTTTTTTCAGTAGTCATGTATGCATGTGAGAGCTGGATCATAAAGTAGGCTGAGTGCTGAAGAATTGATGTTTTTTAACTGTGGTGCTGGAGAAGACCCTTGAGACTCCCTTGGACTGCAAGGAGATCAAACATGTCAATCCTAAAGGAAATCAACCCTTAATATTCAATGGGAGGACTGATGCTGAAGCTCCAATACTTTGGCCACCTGATGCAAAGAGCTGACTCATTGGAAAAGACCCTGATACTGGGAAAGATTGAGAGCAGGAGGAAAAGAAGGTGACAGGATGAGATGGTTGGATGGTATCAAAATGGACATGAGATTGAGTAAGTTCTGGGAAATGGTGAAGGACAGGGAAGCCTGGCATGCTGCAGTCCATGGGGTTGCAGGGAGTCAAACACGGCTGAGTGACTGAACAAGAACACGTCTGCCATGCTCTGTTCATTAGAAGTGAGGCAACATGCTCATCCTGTCCACACTCAAAGGGAGGATTATACCAAGGCATGAATACCAGGAAGTGGGGCTCACTGAGTGTCATGTGGCAAGGTTATATGCGCAGTTTGAAAAAATCTGGAACTTGGGGGATAAATTCAGCTAGAGAGTCATCATCAGGAAAGCGTGGTATTGGGTGTTTGGCATCTTAGACAATCTTGAAAGAAAAGGAGGAATCAACCTGGAGTCTCCAGGAATATCTTCCAAACCACATCACAAAACTAGCCTGGTGGAGCGTGATCTGTGGTCCCTGCTGCCACAGATCTCAGAGAAATTTTGCCTTTGCCTCCCCTCAGCACAATATAGATGTCATGTGTCCTAGCAATTCCCTCATACAACCAACTTTAGAATCAAAGTTCTCTTAGAAACATATTTTGGCTGACAGAACCAAAGTCTAGCTACTGGGAGCTGCAAATTTGATTTTTAAAATACATCTATTGTGGGTAGAAGAAACTAGTATCATAGAGAAGTATTAAAATATAGAGTTTTCAAAAGATGTGAGGCCTCTATAAAGGACCATTGTCATCACATTCTGAAGGACCTGAGATAATTTAGCAGAAACTGGACATCATATATCTAAATAAAGCCACAAAGAGAAGTGGATAGGTATTAATTATGTCCATTAAAAACTCCAAAAAGGAACAAAGAACAAGAAATTGTTTGTGGTCAAGATATGGGTGCAGAAATTTTAAATGTAATATTTAACTTAGGTGGAAGAAATAGAGATCTTCCAGCATATAGAAAGAAATGGAAAATCTGAAGAAAGAAGATAAGAAACACACAATCTCAATCCAACATAGCCTACATTTAACTAAGATGCTACAAAAAAGAGAGAAAATGGAAGCCATGAAAGTATTTTTTAACTATTTTTTAGATTTCCAGAGTTTAAGGAAGATACTGGAAAGGGTGTTCTAAGTATTAAGATTATTGAGTACAAAAGGACCTACAGAGCTTTAGTATCATGAAATTTCAAAATACCCATGATAAATATAAAGATGTTAAAATTGATTCCAAAAAAAGAGCCAACACTTTTATAGGGCTATCTGTGTGTGAGGAGCTGTTTTAACTTGATATATATTAGGTAATTCAATTCTCAAAATAGACCTATGAGTTAGCTGCTGCTGCTACTACCACTACTGTTATTATTACTACCACTTTTTACGTGAAAACTCAGAAGAATTTACCCATGGATATAAAACCAGCAGATAGCAAACTAGGATTCAAACTGTAACTGAGTAGACCCCTATGCGGTCTTCCCAGGACAGATGCTCACCTCACCCCTATGTTCTCTGCCTACCTCTTGTCTGTAGAAAAACTTTATCTAAAAAATAAATTTAGTCAGAGCAGTGAGAAAATGTTGCAAGAGTCAAGCAAGACAAAACAATCATTGTTTAGCCATTAAACAAAGTCAAGGACTTCAGTTCCTCCTCAAGGGCTATGGATAATACTTTGAGCTGCTTGGCAGGTGCTGGAACTGCCACCAGGTGGAAGAAGTTAACCGTATGCTGCCCACAGCACGTAGACCCCAGATCGTGTGGAACCAGAAGGACTAGCCGACCAGAGATCTGTGGCTCAGATAATCCTCCAACCGCAAGTGAGATACGACCACTATTTGGAATTGTGTGACTGAGACAATCATCTCTGAAAATAGCTCGCCCCCTCCCAAGGATGTAGCCCTTTCCTCTTTTCCCCAAAATCTCCAAACAAAACCTGAGGAGTTGCTTCTTTGAAACCTTGGATTCATGGAAATTTCTCCCCAGAATCACCAACGTCTTTAATAAACCTATTTTTCCTTTTACCCAACACTTGACTCTTAGTATTGGATACGGAGCAACAAACAAACCTCAATTTGGTAACAAAACCCAGCAGTTTGGGGACTTCCCTGTTTGTCCGGTGGTTGGGAGTCTGCCTGCCAATTCATGGGGCACAGGTTCGGTCCCTGGTCCAGGAAGATCCTACATGCTGAGGAGCAGCTAAGCCAGCACACAGCAGCTACTGAGCCCACACCCTCTAGAGCCCATGAACCATAACTAGAGGCACAGTGTGCGATGAAAAATCTGCATGCCGCACCTAAGACCCGGCGGAGCCGAATAAACAAAACGTAAGCTAAACAAAGGCCAGCAGTTTGGCTTAGTACTCTTAACCACTACTTTTCAGTGACACTAAATTTTAGAAGGCAGTTGAGAAATACCTTCAAAGCGGTTCTGAATGAAGGTGATTTTGATTGTAAAATTAACCAAGCCACTAATCAGATTATTACAGGCATATAATATATATTCACATATGCAAAAATTCAGCTATCCCAAAACCCATTTTCAGCCATGAAAAACTCAGATAAGCAAAAACTTATTTTTAGATATGCAAACACCTATGTTTTCTGGGAAAGGAACTTGAAGCTCTACTTTGGCAAAAGGAAAAATAAATCAAAGACAGACAGTGACGTGAGCTATAAGCACAGTGAAACTCAAGAGTGTAACAAAAAGTACTCACAGGATAAGGTCTACGCACATGGCCTAGAAAAAGCCAGTGCATATTCCTGGCTTCAAAATGTATCAAACAGCTGCAAGATATTAGTGACTGGGGGTGGGTGGGAAATTATCTTATCAACAAGAAAGAACAAATTTTAAAACACCAGGGGTACAAAACAGTACAAAAGTATTCGTTCCAAAAGCAAAACAAACTATACACGGCAGGATTGAAACTGTTTGATGGAGTTTAGAGGAAGAGAAATGGATTTGACTTTGACTCTTGGAATAGCCCCACTGATATGAAATTAGATTTTCTATCTTGCATGGCCAGTCAACCTGCCCCACTTCTTCGTCAAACAATATTTTAACATAACTTGTAAAACTGCTTTCCATTTAGATAAAGTAAGCCAACAGCTAACTGGACTTGGAAAGACAAGAGAGGCGTAGAGGAATATGTGGGCATGTATATTCCTTTATCTTACACATCAGTCAGTAAAAGCACGCTATCTAGAGAGTATGAGCCAAGAAACAAGCCTAAGCATGTTACTTAAAATTAACCAGAGTAAGAACCAGTCATTAAAGAATACAACCAACAGAAATCAGGAGGAGGGTATCAGAAAAGAAGATGGTACCACTGAATTAAATTTCACATTTTTCACCTTGGAAATTCATAGACATTGCTTAAAACCAAGAAATCACGAAGCAGAAGTATAACCATACGTTTTCGCATCGGAGGTAGCCATGATAAGACTCTGAAATAGTCAGTGGGGCTTACCTGTGAGCAGAAGGGCTGGGCATGGGCAGGAAGATTTTATCTCCATATTATTGCAATTTCAATTTCCAGATGCATCTTGAAAGAAATTTCCAAAGGGTGATACTCCCCACTCAAAAAAACCTGGGGAAATGGGGAACTGCTAGCCCACAGCATTCACAAGTACTGGCCATTCATTCCACAGATGAGAAACTCAGTTCCAGGTGGCAGATTTTTCGGTTTGAGGCCAATTCATATTTTCCCTCTTGGAACGAAGTAGATATGATGTCTGTGTTTTGGCCAGTGCACGGACTTGGGCCTGGAGGGGCTGCAGCTAGCATCTGACGCGTAACTGCTGCTGCTCCGTGGGCCGCACACAGCGCAGGCCCTGGAAGGGCGCCCTGCCCCGGACTTCCACGGTTCTGCAGCTTTGGGACCCCTGGGAGATATGACAGGCAACACCAGGTTCTGAGGGCAGGCACTCCCTCCCCAGGTGGTATCTTGAGCTTTTAGCATGAGCCAGGAGATGCTGGGCTGAAGAACCTGAGAGAATTATTGTTGGAATGAACCGAGAAAAGACCCTCCCTGCCCAGGACCACCTAGAAATCACTGGGTGAGACACAGAGAGGGAGCTAGGGGTTCTGTGATGTACAAACTGAGTGCTAAGGAGACATTTGAGTAAGTACTACAAACATATTCTAACCATGAGACCTTACCTGTACTCAGATTGGTGAGGTCGGGGGAAACTTGAATTAGCATTACCATCATCATCCTATTTGGTTGAAACGCAGTATAACAGCAAGTGTGCTTTATCTTGGGCTTCCCAGGTGGCGTTAATTCAGGATACTTAAGGGATGGGGTTTATCCTTGGGTCGGGAAGATCCCCTGGAGGAGGCCATGGTAACCCAATCAGGTATTTTTGCCTGGAGAATCCCCGTGGACAGAGGAGCCTGGAGGGCTACAGTTCATAGGGTCACAGAGTCAGCCACAATGGAAGCAATGTAGCACACACATGCTTTATTTCACTTTCTTCTTGGGTGCACAAGAAGTGTGTATTGGTGCCCTGTTCCAGCTTTGCCATTCTGAGCTTGCTATCCACAGTGTAGTCCACAAACACAAGCAGCACACCTGGGGGTCTTCACGAGCGCAAGCTATCGAGCCTCGCCGCAAGCCCGCTGAACCAGGATCGTCACTGTAACAAAAGCTCCCCCACCCCAACTCCCGTGACTGATGAAAACATTAAAGTCTGCGGAGCCCTTCTCTGAAGTGGTAGTTCTTAACCTGGCTGCACTTCAGAATCATCTGGAATACTGAAAACCTTTGAAAGTCCAGACCCCACCTCAAGCAATTAAATCAGACTCTGTGAGTGTGGAACCAGGTGGCCATATTTTAGAACAGCTTTCCAGGTGATCCTAATGGTCAGCTAGTGTTGAAAACCTTTAAAGATTCAGTCTGCTTAGGTTTCATGAAAGCTTTTACCATGATTGCCCCCTTACAGATTCAAATATGCATCCTTCTCCTTCTCTTTGCCACGGGTTTACCTACCTCTGGCTCCCTCTTTCTCCAGAAACGATTCCTTGTCGAGTGCTAGACAGAAGTCAGACACGGAAGAAAATAAAGAGAAGTAACACGGGTGACGAGGGGGCCAGCCCTGACACCGCGAAAGCTTGTGTCCAAGGGAAACGAGGGGGCTTCCCTGGTGGCCCAGTGGTTGGACGGCCAAGGCAGGGGACATGGGTTCCGTCCCTGGTGTGGGAGGGTCCCACGTGCCTGGGAGCAACTAAGCCCACGTGCCACAACCACTGAGCCCGTGTGCTCCAGCGTCTGTGCTCCACAAGAGCAGCCTGTGTGCATTGCCCACACTGACGGCAACTAGAGAAAGCCCACACGCAGCAATGAAGACCAAGCACAGCCAAATAAGTAACTTTTAAAAATGTGAGATGAGGGAGGGAGCACCATGAAGGGCTTTGATGGCTGGGCATCTATTATTTAATGGGCATCTGTTACTTAAAGTCTATTTAATGTGGTGGAGGAAGACGAAGCCATTGATGATGGGAGAGAGGTGGGGAGGAAGGTGTGATGAGAATTTAGCTTGGTGAAGGTGATAGTTGCTCAGCTGTGTCCTACTCTTTGCGACCCCATGGGACACTGAATCTATATCTGAAAATACATCTTTATCCACTTCAGACACTGAAATGATGCTCACTTAGGTATTCGTCTGAAAATATCTACCAAGGCGTTCCCCACACCAGTCTGCTCTGGAGCCCATAATGAAATCCAATAAATGCTTGCTAATTACATTCCCTAATTAACTGTGAGACTGCCTAATCCACAGGTCAGAGCTTTGTATAGTCAATAACTGTGTTAAATAAATGATGCTCACTTAGGTATTCATCTGAAAATATCTACCAAGGCGTTCCCCATACCAGTCTGCTCTGGAGCCCATAATGAAATCCAATAAATGCTTGCTAATTACATTCCCTAATTAACTGTGAGACTGCCTAATCCACAGGTCAGAGCTTTGTATAGTCAATAACTGTGTTAAATAGCCTCAGTGACTTATGTATGATGTCTAATTTTGGTGTTATTTATACTCATGAGCCTCCACAGAATAGTTTTAAATTCCTGCAGGATGGTTAATCCCCTGGAGTAGGAAATGGCAACCCACTCCAGTATTCTTGCCTGGAAAATTCCACAAACAGAGGAGCCTGGCAGGGTACGTTCCATGGAGTTGCAAAGTGTAGGACACAATTGAGCACACATGCACAAACATGATTAATGTGCTGATTCCTCTGAGGACTTAACCTCATTTTTCTTGTCCTGAATTTATTTGACCTGCTGGATTAAGTGACCAAAAAATTGAAATCTCTTCATGTGAAATGCTTCAGAATCTTTGAATTAAAACTCAAAGTCAACCCTACTGGTGTTTCCTGCTCACAAAGGTGACAGATGAAAGAAAAGTGACTAGACTTCTATCCTTCAGAACCGCTTGAAGAACTTTTGTAACTTGAGTTAGCAGTTTTATGAATCAAGATCTTTTCCAGCTAATCAAATCATCTCCATTTACCAAATTAAGTGGGCCCAGAATGTCCCTTTACTTTCGTGGGCATGTATCCCTGATGCTGGGAAAGACAGAAAGCAGGAGGAAAAGGGAATGACAGAAGCTGAGATGGTTGGATGGCATCACCGACTCAAAAGGGTGAGTTTGAGCAAACTCCGGGAGATGGTGAAGGACAGGAAAGTCTGGAGTGCTGCAGTCCACGGGGTTGCAAAGAGTTGGACCCGACTGAGGGACTGAACAACAGCACATGATAGCTAAGTAATGCTCAAAATCCTGAGCAACTGAACAACACTGTTAATAGACTTGAGGGCACCATCTTACTTCTGATGGCACATTTCAATGGATGTGGTTGAGATGGCTGGCTCCAAAGGAGAGCTTACTCCAATAATCTGATTGAGAGCAGGGTGGCACAGAGTAACTGAAGTTTTAGTTAATATATTTTATTGCATGCTAGAGTTTAAGATGGAGAAGGCAATGGCACCCCACTCCAGTACTCTTGCCTGGAAAATCCCATGGACGGAGGAGCCTGGTNNCCCTGGGTTGGGAAGATCCCCTGGAGAAGGAAATGGCAATCCACTCCAGTACTATTGCCTGGAAAATCCCATGGACAGAGGAGCCTTATAGGTTACAGTCTGCTGCTGCTACGTCACTTCAGTCGTGTCCGACTCTGTGTGACCCCCATAGACGGCAGCCCACCAGGCTCCCCCATCCCTGGGATTCTCCAGGCAAGAATACTGGAGTGGGTTGCCATTTCCTTCTCCAATGCATGAAAGAGAAAAGTGAAAGTGAAGTCGCTCAGTCTTTCCGACTGTTAGCGACCCCATGGACTGCAGCCCGCCAGGCTACTCCGTCCATTGGATTTTCCAGGCAAGAGTACTGGGGTGGGGTGCCATTGCCTTCCCCGAGGTTACAGTCTATGGGGCCGCAAAGAGTCGGACACGACTGAGCGACTTCACTTCACTTTGGAAGCCTAGGAAATGCAATTAAGAGCTCTTGTCCTGTACGATCCTGACAAGTACACATAGAAGGCGTCAGTTGCTCACCTTAAAAGAATGCAAGAAGTCCTTAAATCACTATCCTGTGAAAATGTCAATCAACTTAGTATTAACTGATAGTGATGACAGTAAGCTGATGATGAGGACAATACAAACATATATGACACCCTCTGTCATAATCACTAGAGTCAAGTGAATACTCCAAACACAAACTTCACTTGAAAACCCCCTTTAAAACATACTTTTGGAAGTTCAGGATTGCTTTTTTGGTAGGACATATAACTTTCTAAAAACACAGTAATAGTCATACATGTTCCCTATAGAAAATTTTAGAAATATAGAGAAACACAAAGAGAAAAGAAAAGCATCGGAAATCTCACCATAACCAATGTTATTTTGATGTGTTTCTTTCCAGTTGTATAAAAATGCGTTAGGTACACATCACACATGGTTTAGCGTTCTCCCACCCACCGACCCCCACCCCAATCCTCTTGCTCAAAGTCACTGTGAGTCCTGTGGCAGGCCCCTACTCATTCTGTCCCCAGAGCATGTCTGGTGAAAGTTGGGGCCTTCACTCGATGTCCCCTGATATTCAGCAATCTACAGCAAGGGGGGTGTTGTGGCTCACACAAGGTAAGACAGGAGACCAGCCTCTCCAATGACCTTTTCCCTGAAGCATGTCCTTTGATACCTGACTCAATGGCTGCAGCAACGTCATACTCAATTCGGGAAAGGAGGAGTTGACTAGTTGCATACTGGTTTACTGGACTGGTACTGGCCCACTCTTGCCTTCTGTACCAGGGCTGTGAGGTGCGCAGGCCCCACAGCTGACTCAGTTAGTTGGGTAGAGGTATCCATGCTTTTTCAGGCGCTCAAGTGACTCATATGCTAGTGAGAAACACTGGCTAGGCCTACAGGGCTGTGCCACACAGACCTCACTTGCATCCGAATTCTCTCCATTTCTCGCTTCTTCCAGTGGCCTCCCCAGTCTGCTCCTTTTCCCCCAGAGCACAGTGCCTGCTACTCATCCCTGTGGAAACAACAAGCTCACTAAGACTTGCTCCTGTCTTGCAAATTTCACCTTTTAAGACCACCAGTGGCTGTACTCCCTGCAGTTTCTTTTGATTCCACCAGGGGCAGCAGTGAGCCTGGATCTTAGTGGCCAGTACTCCAGTTCACTGGGGTTGACATGGAGATCCTAAGGATATGGATAAATGTGAGTACTGATGCAACAAGCTCTGAAATCATAGGCCTGACCTTTGTAAGAATTTAGTCCTTCCTGCAGTATTTATTCCTCCCTGCCTGACTGTGTTATAGTTTCCTTGCGTTAATTTACCAGGAAAATTGGTAAACTCAAATTGCTTCTTTGTTTCTCCTTAATCTCTAGGTGAGGGTTGGTGGAAGACAGTCCACAATAAGATCAAACTGCATATATCTTGAGTTTTCACTTATATTGTGAAAATTTCCCCCATGTCACTAAATGTTTGGGGAAAATATGATCATACATGATGATGTATATTTTACATATATTTTGCAAAACTGGGTACCATAATTTTTAAACCTTTCCTCTATTGTTGGACATCTAGTTTGTTTACAGTTTTTACTCTTATCAACAACTGCTGTGAATTTTCTTATATATACATCTTTGACCCCTTCAGAGATTATTTACTAAGAATGGCAAGTACCTTGTTTCATCCTTGGAAATCTCAGCACTGACAGCAGGAATGGCTTCACATATGGTGTATAGTGAAAACTCATTAACTCCACTCATGGTCTAGATCAGCTTGCATTGGAGCCCTATAAAAACTGTCTCTTTACTATTAAGCTATATGAAATCACACAAGATTGTGCCAAATCCAATTAGCATCTATCATGAGCTAGGCATCTCACATTATGTTATATTCAATTTCCAAAATGCTATTAGCAGAAACCATTAAGGCATTAGGGAATCAAAGCACAAGTAATAATTTAAAAAAAACACACACTTTCCAATGAATATATATATCGTGTATTATCTATTCATCTGCTACAGCAAAAAAATCCCCTGTTCAAATGATGACCTTTTGAGAGGAACTATTTAACAAACCTTAGGTAATACTAGAGCCTCCCTGGAAATCTTCCGCAATGCAGGAGACCCGAGTTGGATCCCTGGGTAAGGAAGATTCCCTGGAGGAGGGCATGGCAACACACTCCAGTATTCTTCCCTGGAGAATTCCATGGACATAGGAGCCTGATGGGCTACAGTCCATGGGGTTGCAAAGAGGTGGACACAACTGAGCCACTAACTTTCACTTTAAGCAGTTTAAGCTACTTTCTTGGTGCCTTATATGATGTATATCATCATATATGATGTATTCCATCATGTGCAAATCATAGCATCAAGTCCAGATTTGACAGTTACAAACAATACACACACACACACACACACTCACATCAGTGCACACATTCACACTGTGTATGACACTAACACCCCAGCACTGATAGAACAATCATCTGTTGATTCACCAAGAGGAGGAGAAAGGCAAGACAGAGGAAATCTACATCTCAAAGCTACTTGACTACTGCCTTTGTGGAAAAACAGAATAACAAAAAGCAAAACAGGAAATCACCTTTCAAGTTTTACCAAAATAGTGCATGCATGCAAAGTCGCTTCAGTTGTGTCCCGACTATTTGTGACCTCGTGGACTATTTGTGACCTCCTGCCAGGCTCCTCTGTCCTGGGCGAGTATGCTGGAGTTGCCATTTCCTCCTCCAGCGGATCTTCCCGACCCAGGGATGGAAGCTCTCTCTCTTAAGGGATCGAAACTGTCTCTCTTAAGTCTCTTGCATGGGCAGACAAGTTATTTACCGCTAGCGCCACCTGGGAAGCCCGCCACGGAAGTAGACTGAACATACACACCGAGGAAACCAGAATAGAAAGAGACACATGTACACCAATGTTCACTGCAGCACTGTTTATAATAGCCAGGACATGGAAACAACCTAGATGTCCATCAGCGGATGAATGGATAAGAAAGCTGTGGTATATATACACAATGGAGTATTACTCAGCCATTAAAAAGAATACATTTGAATCAGTTCTAATAAGATGGATGAAACTGGAACCAATTATACAGAGTGAAGTAAGCCAGAAAGAAAAACACCAATACAGTATACTAACACATATATATGGAATTTAGAAAGATGGTAATGAGGACCCTGNCCCACTCGTCTGGAGCAGCACTGGATTTAATGTTCACTTCTTAAGCCCTGCAAGCAGCAGCCATCCACTATTTCCTGAATGCATGAAGGTCTGCCTCTGACTAAACACAGCATCTAGAATGTAAGCTCCTTTCTGTCCAAGCCCTCCAGGGGCTACCAGACTTAACAACTACCACACTGTGACTCCTGTTACTTGTGTAGGTGTCATTCTCCTAAAACATCTACAAGAGTGCAAAGTTCCTCTGAGGTTGGGACAGCAGCCTCCCCACCTTCACTCAGTCCTCAGCATTCTAGCACAGTGCCTTCACATTCTAAGACACACGTGCTAAGTGAGTTAATATATAAATGTGTCAGATTACACTGTGCTTTGAACTCTGCAGAGTAGACAGGGTAATTTAGGAGTTCTGAACCTGACGCCAGAAGTGAATCCCCTGAAACTGGATCCAAAGTTCTCTGTGTAAGACCCAAGCATTTTTCTGCAGTTGAGGAGGGCATCTGAACCCCACAAAAGGTGAAATCAGAGCACTGGAGTTCTAATCTCAGTTGACCTACTGATTTAGTTTGAGCCCATAAATAAATAACCAATTCCTGCTACTTTCTCTTCCTCTCAAGGAAGAGGATACTGTTCCTACGTGGGAGAAGAGTTGATGAATGGATGTGAAATTACTTTTTCTCAGCCTGCCCACTGGCCCTCATACAACCTGGCACAGACTGAAATGGCTTTCATTCAATCAATCAGATCTTTATTAAGGAAACACATTTTTATCTAAAAAAAAGTGGATAGTCCTTCGGACCAAAGGCACCCCAAAGAGCACAACCATGGATTAGATGGAAGGAACGTGGCCCAGAGGAGTCAGGCACCTGCATGATTTCCTCAACCCCAGACAGACACTGTGAGCCATGCCAGCCCAACCCCCATGTCCCTGGAGCCAGTCTAGAGACTGGAACGCTGCCAGCACAGGACCCTGCTCACCTTTCCCACAGAGGCTGGCAGAGCACACAGGCTTACAGCAGGTGCTTAAAATAAATGCTCCTGACCCAGCTCCTACTCAAACTGCATGGTTCGATTGACATGAAAAAGAGAAAATGCAAAGCTGATCTCAGCTATCAGAAATCAGGACAGCTGTCACCTTTGAGGGCTGAGGCAGTATTTTGGGAAGGAAGCAGGAGGGTTTCTATTAGCCCCCAAAATGTTGTATTTTGTAATCTAGGTGCAGCTTACAGGGGTATTCGTGGACAGTCCATCAAGTTGTGTATTTATCACATGTGCACTTTCATTATGCACATAATTCAGTTTAAAAGTTTATAAAAAATTGTGCAATGTTAATGAATTACCAAAACATCAGTAATAACTGAAGCTGGGTAATGGGCACATGGGGGCTTATTATATTATTCTCTCCACACTGTACATGTTTGCAACATTGCATACTAAAAACGTAAAACAAGTCTGCCAGGAAAATAAACAGATCATTTAAAAAACATTTTAAGAAATCAAGCTGATTATCAAAAGCCATAAAGGCTGCCCGTAAATATTACTGTGCTTAGAAGAGAGGAGCAGTCTGTATCTTTTTTTGTCTGCCCTTGTATTAGACACAGTGAGATTCCCTTGGAAAAGAGAAATGCCCAGCATGAAATTCCAGCTCTGGAAAAGGCAAGGGCTAGTCACACTAAGATGCAACATTTATAGCCTTGGCGTGAAAAAATCTGGTGTTTATTCGTATTAATTAGCCATAATACAAATTAGCCTTGGATGTGACCATACATTTTCTCTAGCATAAATAAGGAAAATGGTTCCAGAAAGAATTCTAACCCTTCCCTCTAGAGGCAAAACTGGCAGACCGTGAGCTTGCTTTGAGGGGGAGGCCAAGCCTCTGTATGCTGCTTCCGCTCTCCGGAACCCTTCTGGCACACACTACCCTGAGCATCAGATCCGCAGAGTGAGCTGGGGATCACGGTGTACCTTGTCTGCGGGCTGAAGTCCTTTCACCTTCCCTCGTAAGTTCTTCACCAGCTCTGGGTAGAAGAACTCTGGGCAACGTTTGTGATCCGGCTCAAAGAGGGTGAGTGTGATCCGAACAGCAGCCGCAGCCGGCTCCGAGTCCTGATGCTGCTCTGCTCCCCCAACTTCCTCTTTCCGGGATTTCTTCAAAAACGCAGGATTCAAAGAGCCTGGGAGAGAGGTGAACTGGACCCTGTGGGGCTCCGACATGGCTACCAACAAGTCTTAGCGGGTGTCACTGCATGGCTTCTGTTAATATTGAAAACAAGAGCCAGGTCAAACCAAGATGATAAAAATGGTGATTTTTTTTTCCTGTTCAGTTTTACAGATTTAAATTAAAAAAAAAAATTCACTGTCAAGAATCATCGTTAAATTTATCTTAATTACCGTTTACTGCTTTTTTCTGCCTAAATACTATTTACTTTAAATATAAAAAACTTCATATAGCTATGAAAAGCATCCCAAATCCTGTACTCAGAGATAAACACTATTTAGCATACTTCCGGTCTTTTTGTCCAATGCATATTCACTAGATCCCTAACACTAGAGAACGCATGCTGATACAGCCTTAAAGAGTCCTCAGAATTGCAAAGGAACGCAGAGAAAACTGGTTTTCGTTTAATTTATCCAATATACTTTTTTTTTAAACTTTGGACTGAGAATAATCTCCTTCTTAAAACCTCTTTATTTTCAGCACCAGAAGTTTACTTTTATGTTGGGCCATTCTTCACATAGACAATTTTTCATCAGTTCATAGAAGCTCTGCCCGCCCCAGGATAAGTTTAAAACTGCTGTCTCAAGAGCAGTGTGGCTGGACTCACTTCCTCATACCAGTCTGTCACTACCCAAACTTGGGCCTCAGCAAAGTGACAAAATATTAAAGGCCAAAGATCTTCTAGGGGCTTCCCCAGTGGCACTACTGGTAAAGAATCTTCCTGTTAATGCAGGAGACGCAAGAGATGCGGTTTGATCCCTGAGTGGGGCAGATCCTTTGGACAAGGAAATGGCAGCCCACTCCAGTATCCTTAGCTGGAAAACCCCATGGACGAGGAGCCTGGCAGGTCACAGTCCATGGGGTCACAAAGAGTCAGAACAACTGAGCATGCACAAAGAATCCATATACATTATGTGTATGTGTATACATGCAATATTCACTTTGTGACCATAAAATTGTGACCTATAAAACCAGCTAAGGGAATAAAACATCTAAAAATGAAGAGTTAAAATAATTCTAATTAGGAAGAAAAGCAACTGGCAGCAAAACAGGTTGGTTTTCGGCAGCAAAAAACCACCATGCACTAAGATGTCAAAAAAATTCCCCTAAAAGAAACTTCAAGGGCTCCCATGACATCTGTGATGCACTGGATTATAGAAACAAATTCAAGGTGAAGCCCTAAAAGTACCCACTCATAAAAGCAGGCAAAGTCCCACCATATGAAGAGAATCTGCACATTAACCAATGGAGGATGTAGAAAGGTCAACTTAGAATTGGTAACTAGGTCCCTGCCTGACCAGTAGGTAATTTAAAAATGTAACCTTATCTTGGCCCAAATTTTAGATAGTATGACCTCAGTCAATCTAATGGTAAAAAATGCATCTCGTGGTTGTTATTTTAATTCGAAATCCTTAGAAAAATATAAAATTGAAAGTGTGTTTTTAAAAGACCTGACTTACATCTATAAGTTTATTAGACTTACAAGAACTAAGTCTTGGAAAGATTTAACTTTTAGGTTTACGAGTTCACTGTTTTAGAAATTTAGGTACTTGGGAGAACAAGTATATAGAACTTTAAATGCAGTTTAAAACACTCAAAGAAATCTAGTTATTTTAAAAAGTTCATTGTTTATGAGAATTTAATCTATTAAACTTGAACTGTGGTGTTGGAGAAGAATCTTGGAAAGATTTAACTTTTAGGTTTACGAGTTCACTGTTTTAGAAATTTAGGTACTTGGGAGAACAAGTATATAGAACTTTAAATGCAGTTTAAAACACTCAAAGAAATCTAGTTATTTTAAAAAGTTCATTGTTTATGAGAATTTAATCTATTAAACTTGAACTGTGGTGTTGGAGAAGAATCTTGAGAGAGTCCCTTGGACTGCAAGGAGATCCAACCAGTCCATCCTAAAGGAAATCAGTCCTGGGTGTTCACTGGAAGTACTGATACTGAAGCTGAAACGCCAATATTTTGGCCACCTGATGGCGAAGAGCTAACTCATTTGAAAAGACCCTGATGTTGGGAAAGATTGAAGGCAGGAGGAGAAGGTGACAACAGAGGATGAGATGGTTAGATGGCATCACTGACTCAATGGACAGGAGTTTGGGTAAACTGCGGGAGTTGGTAACGACCTGGCGTGCTGTGCTTCATGGGGTCACAGAGAGCCGGACACGACTGAGCGACTGAACTGAATCTATTAAACTAGTGCTTTAATTGAAACTTTGTCAAAAATCAATTTTTTTCAAATATTTGAAAAAATCTAAAATGTTTGTTTTTAATGTGTACTTTCTTAGATTTATAAACAAGATTTGTTGAAAAAGCTTAAGAGGCTTAAGTATTTAAATACTCAATTGTAAGAGTTGACTCTTAATTCTAAATAAAAGCACAGTATTCTACAAACGAAAGCACCCCTCTTAAAAAACCTCAACCCAAGTTAGCCAAGAAATTCAAGCCTCCTTTTGTATCTCAGATTATTCCAAGGAATGGGTACTTTTTGTTGTTTCTATATACCCTCTCAATCATATTTTCAAACTGATTATTGGTGAAATTTAGAAAAACCCACCGAATATTGAATGCTAATTTTGTAATTAGTCTCTTCAATGAATTCCTAGCTATTTTAATGGTTTTCCCTTAACTTTGTTTTTCAAAATAGGCTGTCTTATCCTATCACAGAAATAATAATTTTGTCTCCTCCTTTCTGAAAAATAATGTTCTATTTTTGTTTCATGTCTTATTGCATTGGCTAGAACTACCAAGATAATATTAGAAAATATATTTACTTATTACCATGTTCCCGGCTCTATCGCAAATGTCCTTAGGGTCCAGTGTGATACTGATGTACGATTCGTAAATTGTACTAAGTCATTAAAAAGTATCCTTTAATTCCTCAAAAATTAAGAGTTCTTAAACTAGGAAGATGTGTTTAATTTTCTTGTTTCCTGGAAACTTAAATATGCTTTAAAAAAGATCGGTCTAGTCTCTAAAACAACATGAAACAGTTAACAGTGAATGACAGCTCCTGAAACTAGCTGTCCTGAAACTAGTACTTAGGGGAAGCTGACTGCAAAGAGAAACCGGGCCGCAAGTTCGCTAAAACCCCCCTCTTATAACTAAATACCTTTGGGAGACAGCGTGTAGACCTGCCACCTTTTTTTTCGAGCATAGGATGGCTCAATTAAAGTCCGGTTCTAAGTTAAGTCAACATGGGCCTTGAATCCTTTGGGTTCTACAACTAGAACTGGGGATCTTAAAATTTTTTTTATTTTCTACCTGGGCTGTTGACTTGTAGGCATACGCTGTGCTCAACTGCTGTCCCCGCTTCCCCACTGAACGGCTTAGTCTTAACGCACTGATAAACTATGCCTTAGCATCTGCCTTCCTGCTGTCAAAAAAGAGCCTGCTCCCAACTTCCCCCAAAAGTGTCAAACTACAACAAGACTGACATGAGAGCCCAGACCCAACAAAGACACGCACCTTTGTCCCCGGCGCGACGCAGCCTACGGCCCCGCGGGTCGCTTTCGTGTCCCCCGCGGCCGTCTTCATGCCGGCCCGAGAGCCCGGGCGGCGGCGCCGCTAGCGGCCGGCCCCCGAGCCATGCCTCCCGGCGGGCGGCCGGCCCGCATTTTTTTTTTTTTTTTCCATTTTCACCCTATTTTCTCCATCCTCCTACTTCGCTTTCCATTTACTTTAAGTGGTCAGAAGACTTTGAGAAAAATCAAAGTATCATTTTATAAATGGCACAGTTTCTCCTCTGCCCTTAACCAGTGAGAGGAACTATACAAGCCGGTTTGCCTGCTCTCAGAATCTCATTACTCCTTGTGATGTATTCAGTCTTATTGCCACCTTTTAATACATCCATTCTGCCTGGGCTTTTAAGACCTTCATTACTTCAATACATTTAGTTTCAAATGTTCCGCCTGGAAGGGCTCCAGCCTTCTTGTTCTCACAAATATGAATTCAATTCTGGTAATTGCTAAATGGATACACCCGCTGAATAGCCACCTGAGCCTTCCAACGGCGTTTACAGACTCCGGTTACGACCCAGTGAAAGGAATGGTGGTTCGTGCATCCAGTGGAATTCCGTTCTAGAGGGCAGCGGAGGGCCTCTTCAATCCTGCGCTTCTCACAAAGTACCTCACTCTCCCAATTAAGCTATGCTTGTTTAACCCCAGCCTGTGTGCGCTCAGTTGCTTCAGTTGTGTCCAACTCTTTGTGACCCCATAGACTGTAGCCCACCAGGCTCCTCTCTCCTTGGGATTTCCCAGGCAAGAAGACTGGAGTGTGTTACCATTTCCTTCCACAGAGGATCTTCCCAGCCCAGGAATCAAACCCGTGTCTCCTACACTGCAGGTGAATTCTTTACCACTAAGCCACCTGCCAATGCAGGAGACATAAGCGATGATGGTTCAGTCCCTGGGTCAGCAAGATCCCCTGGAGGAGGACATGGCAACCCACTCCAGTATTCGTGCCTGGAGAATCCCAAGGACAGAGGAACCTGGAGGGCTAGAGTCCCTGGGGTCACAAAGAGTTAGACATTACTTTGCCGACTGAGGTCCGTTTAGTCAAGGCTATGGTTTTTCCTGTGGTCATGTATGGATGTGAGAATNGGAGATCCAACCAGTCCATTCTGAAGGAGATCAACCCTGGGATTTCTTTGGAAGAAATGATGCTAAAGCTGAAACTCCAGTACTTTGGCCACCTCATGCGAAGGGTTGACTCATTGGAAAAGACTCTGATGCTGGGAGGGATTGGGGGCGGGAGGAGAAGGGGATGACCGAGGATGAGATGGCTGGATGGCATCATGGACTCGATGGACGTGAGTCTGAGTGAACTCCGGGAGATGGTGATGGACAGGGAGGCCTGGCGTGCTGCGATTCATGGGGTCGCAAAGAGACTCGACTGAGCGACTGAACTGAACTGAACTGAACTTGTCTGATTTTGGTATCAGGGTGATGGTGGCCTTATTGATTGAGTTTAGGAGTGTTCCTTCTGCTGCAATTTTTTGGAGAGGATAGATTTTTCATAAGTTTCAGAAGGACAGGTGTTTGATTTAGAGAAGACGTCAAGCCCTAGACTTTTGTTTGTTGGTAGTTTTCAATTTCAGTTCTTCTGATTAATCTGTTCATATTTTCTATTTCTTCCTGGTTCAGTCTTGAGAGATTGTATCTTTCTAAGTAGGTATTTGTCTATTTCTTCTAGGTTGTCCATTTTATTGGCACATAGTTGCTTGTAATAGTCTCTCAGGATCCTTTGTATTTCTGTGGTATCCATGGTAACTTCTCCTTATTCATTTTTATTGAGTCCTTTCCTTTTTTCCTTGACGAGTATCTGCCTAAGGGTTTATCGATCTTGTTTATCTTTTCAAAGAACCAGCTTTTAGTTTCATTGATCATTTTCATTATTTTTCTTCATCTCTATTTATTCTGCTCTGATCTTTATGATTTTCTTCCTTCTGTAAACTTCCGATTTTGTTTGTTCTTCTTTCTCTACTTTGGTTTGTGTTTGGTGACGTGGTTTACTTGAGATTTGTCTTGTATCCTGAGGTGAGACTGTATTGCTATAAACTTTCCTCTTAGAGCTGCTTTTGCTACACCAATAGGTTTTGGATTGTGATGTTTCAATTTTCATTTGTCTGTAGGCATCTTTAAAATTTCATTAGGAATAATAGGTACAGATGTCATTTGAAACAATCAGGCGAGGTCACCTAGGGATAAAAAATAAGAGAAATGGTAATAAAAACCAAGCTGCAGGGCATTCCAACACTTAGAGGTTAAGAGGTGGAGGAACCACCAGCAAGATGAAGACGAGGCTTCCAGCAATGCAGAAAGGAAAGCAAAAGCAGATTTTTTTAAAATAAGTCAAGTGAAGAAAGTATTTCAAGGAAGGAGATTCTGTCAAATACCTTTAGAAACTAAGATGAGGATAAGGAAATCAACTCTGAATATTCACTGGAAGGACCGATAGTGAAGCTGAAGCTCCAATAATTTGCCACCTGATATGAAGAACCAACTCATTGGAAAAGACCCTGATGCTGGGAAAGATCAAAGGCAACAGGAGAAGTGGGTGGCAGAGGATGAGATGGTTAGATAGCATCACCAGCTCAATGGACGTGAGTTTCGGCAAACTCTGGGAGATAGTGAAGGACAGGGGAGGCTGACTAGGGTCAGTCTGTGGGGTCACAAAGAGTCAGACATGACTTAACGACCGAACAACAAGATGAAGATTCTTACTGAGAATTAAGCACTAGATTTGCAACATGGAGATCATTGGTGACCTCAACAGGTATACTTTCAGTAGAGTGGTAGGGACAAAAGCCTGATCTTTCAAAGAGTGAAGTGATTAGAGAAACAGACGAGGCTGCTGGGCCGCTGAGGGTTAGCTTGATGTCCGAGGTTATGAATTTACAGATTTGTTGTGTGTTCTTCATGAACCATGCTCAGCTGTTCAAGTGTAGGCAAAGCATCGGCAGAGAGCTGTATTTAACCAGAGCTGTCCAATAGGAATGAAGGAGATAGTTGAGGATATACAAATTGATGGACCAAGAAATGTAAACTGAATAGTGAAAACAGTACTTAAGAGTGAAAAGTGGTAAAGGAGTAAAGTGGAGGTCTACGTATGGTCAGAGCCCAATTTATTATGCTCACAAACAACATATATTCATTCTCTTCTGGGTGAGTTCTACAAGGCTCAGTGTTCATCTAGTTTATCAAGAAGTAAGTACAACAAGGCTGGGTAAATATGTCTTAAATTTTATTATTTGAGTTTACAACAATTCAAAGATGGCAGATGCCAATTATAAATGGGTATGCTATACAAGAGCTGTATTAAAAGGCAAGGAAACCCAATTACTGAAAGACCTCTAAAAACGTACTTCATTTGGCTACATCATTGATAGTCTATGCCGTAGAATTTTCAGTGTCTCCCAGACGACACATTACTAACAGTTTCTATTTTATTAGGTTATAAGAAACTTTATTTCTTAAAGAATAAAAAGCGATTGCTGGGAAAAAATGAAGTCTTTGAAAAGATTATCCATGTTTAAATAAAGTGCCTGATAAATTAGAGGAGGAAGTTCAGAAAGCAGACTTACGTGGTGTAAAAATAAACTGTTAATTTGCTTTACATACAACTGATAATAAATGAATTTTGTGGGTAGGCAAAGTTATCTTATTCGTTCTATACTCATGTAAAGGCTTTCAAAAAACAGTAAAAAAAATTTTAAAGAATTTAAATCTGTTTTATAAATTAATTCAGCTGACTGTATTTAACCAGAGCTGTCCAACACAAATGAAGGAGATAGTTGAGGATATACAAATTGATGGGCCAAGAAATGTAAACTGAATAGTGCAAACAGTACTTAAGAGTGAAAAAGTGGTAAAGGAGTAAATTGGAGGTCTAGGTATGGTCAGAGCCCAGTTTATTATGCTCACAAACAACATATATTCATTCTCTTCTGATTTTTCCAAGCCTTTATTTTTTCCCCCCATTACATGTCTTTTAGACATTTTGTTGCTGTAACAAAGATTGGGTAGCAAAAAAGAAAGAGGACAGAACTCAAATCAGTCATTCTAGTTATTTATTAGCATCTATGGAAAATGGCTAGATTTGGGAAAGCAATTAAATATTATATGAAATAAGGCATTGTTCTTTCTTCTAAAGTTTTCGTTTATCTTTGATTTCCTTGGTCTTAGGTACATGAATAATTTTAGAATTAGCTATATTTACCAGTGAAGTGAAGTCATTCAGTCGTGCCTGACTCTTTGTGACCCCATGGACAGTAGCCTGCACCAAGCTCCTCTGTCCGTGGGATTTTCTAGGCAAGAGTACTGGAGTGGGTTGCCGTTTCCTTCTCCAAGGGATCTTCCCTACCCAGGGATCAAACCCAGGTCTCCCACGTTGTAGACAAACACTTTACCGTCTGAGCTACCAGGGAAGTATATTTACCAGTAAGATATATTAAATGAAGATTTCCCTGTCTGAAGTTGGAAAGATGTAGCAATACTCTCTTCTACTTTAGAAGATCTTGCTTCTGTGGTTGATTTCCTCATAGTTGACAAGTTGTATACACTTGGTGCATTTGGAGGGTCACAGAAAAAGAGCTGGCTTAGGAGATGGATGATCTAGACTAAATCACGATTCGGGGCCCTCTGTAGCTGTGCAACATTAAAAATGTGACTTGGCTGACTTTTGTCTCCTTCTGCTGTAAAACAGAGATAGGAATACCTATCTGACCTATTTCACATGTACTGTTGTGAGAACTAAATAGCATGATGTATCTGAATGTGCTTTGGAATAGGTAATGAACTAAAGTTGTTGGTAAATACTTTAAAAATGTGACTTGCTGTATATTTTTAGGTAAAAAAATGAAAACAGAAATCGTTCGGAACTATAAATGCTTATGAATTATACAGCAAATAATTAAAGTTTTAAAATAAGCAAAATATATACCTCTAAACCACAGTCCCTTTATTTTAAAGAGCTTGATAAGAACACTTCCCCCAATATATATACAAACAACCTACTATTTATATAATGTTAACACTAACTCACAATTTAAACCATGATGATCAAAGTCAATGTGCATTTCTTCTTCCCTTTATCAGTGAGATTATTAAATATTGGACAATCTTGAGAGATTCCACTGTATTTTTCAAAATGTATGTAACATAAAAAATGCTTACCTAGTGAATAACTAAGATGTTGGTCAAGTGTTTAGAATACAGATCAGAGTTTTAGAAAAATATTTGAGAAACACAGCAGTGTACCTGATAGTGTCCCATGCAGACGTGAGCCTGTGCAGAGACGATGTGCACAGGCAGGAACAGTAACTGGAGTAACCCACCAGCTCCTCCTTTCAAATGGTGAGCCTGCGAGTTTCAACAGGCCTCTTAAGAACAAATGAACCATGTGCTCATTCTAAACCTGATGATATCTTGATTATATTAAATGGTACCTTTTAAAAAAATTATGAACAAAGTATTAATTATAATGTAGCTAACAAATACTATATTCTGGGCAAGAGCAAAATTTTTACACCACATGACAAAAGCACGTTAATAAAATGTGTTAAAAGAATAACTACAGAGTGCTAATATCCCCCTGTGATCTTTGCTGTCAACAAGCCAAGAGTCAGCACTCCATCAACAGCTTCTGTCTCTCTTTCACACGCCACACACACACACATACACACAATTTCTCACACCATCTCGATCTACAAATGTAGTGCAGCTCATCTCATTTTGGACTAGTAAGTCTTCTGAAAAAGATCAACGTTCTTTCAATAAATCAATCATCAAAAATAACCCACTGCTTTCACTAAAGGCAATTCTGTGTTTAAAGGGTAGCCTGTAGAGAACTTGCAGGGCTGAAATAAAATTAGCATTGGCACAGAGAAATTCATACAAGCAGATAAAAGCGAGTTTATCTCATACTCAGTAGAGCATACTGAGGTCAGGTTAGGAGCAAACAAATTGGTAAATGGGTCCTCAGCTGGCAGAGAGGTGGGCATAATTAAAACAAGGCTGCTTGGGCCCCTTTCATTTTAAAGTCTGCTTTGCAGAACAAATACATCTATGAGACAAGAAAGATGAAACCAGAACTCTTGGCACTATCCGTTAAACAGTAAGACAGTACATTTCTGCTACGTCTGTGGTTATAAAATTACTCATTGTAAACATCCTATATTCCTTTCTAGTTAATCAATTTCAGAGCTTGAGCTTGTGTCTATGTCTATGTCAAATTATCATTTATTCTATGAAAAGCAGCACAAATACTGTTCATTCTCATTTCAACACAAATTCCTTAAAAAAAAAAAAAAAGTGTTAAGGCCATTTAATGGAATCAGGGCCAATTGAAGATTACCCCGGCAGAAGTCAAATTATCGAATTAAAAATTGTGAAAAAAGAGTCTTAAGTGGTTGTCTTGTATTTTCCTTCTTGGTTACTTGAGAGTAGCTTGTAGGATTTATTAGTCCCCAACATCTCCATCTCGATCTCCAATAAGCCAGAGAAAATGAAAACTTAAGGCCAACAAGGCTGTCCCAAGCAGATCACCCAGCGCCGTCAGATAAGGGATGGAGAAGCTATCCGGGTCCTTTCCTTTCCTCCAGAAATGATGCACCATCCAGTCAGCGATCCACAGCAAGGTAAACACCTAAAAAAGAACATCAACGATTATTCCTGTCACCTGGACAGCCCAGCCCAGTAAATACGGCCATTAGCCTAGGCCACAGCTCTCTGAAAGGAACAATATGTGTCTAGGAGAAAGAGTTCATTGACAAGAAGGTTTTCTTTTCACCAGAAAGAAATACTATATGTCTCTGCAATTAATACATCAACGATTATTCCTGTCACCTGGACAGCCCAGCCCAGTAAATACGGCCATTAGCCTAGGCCACAGCTCTCTGAAAGGAACAATATGTGTCTAGGAGAAAGAGTTCCTTGACAAGAAGGTTTTCTTTTCACCAGAAAGAAATACTATATGTCTCTGCAATTAATGAAGTTTTTCGGGCTTCCCTGGTGGTTCAGTGGTAAAGAATCTGCCTACCAATGCAAGAGACATGGGTTTGATCCCTGGTCCAGAAAGATCCCACATGCCGCAGAGCAAATAAGCCTGTGCACCACAACTATTGAGCCTGTGTTCTAGAGCCCAGGAGCCACAACTACTGAGCCCACACCCCTAGAGCCTGTGCTCTGCAACAGGAAAAGCCACTAGTCTGAGAAACCCCTGCACCCCGACCAGAGAAGGCCCAGGCAGCAAGGAGACCCAGAACGGCCAACAAACAAACAAATAAATCTGCGCTTTTCTTCAACTTGTCCTGTATATCTTCGCATTTTCTTCTAGCCTCCCCCAAACTACCATGAGCCTTAACTTTAGTAGTACTGTACATTTTCAGTTCAGTTCAGTTGCTCGGTCATGTCCGCCAAACCACTATCATTTCAACTCACTGCATCACTGCTGTAAAAGTCAAAAATCGGAAATAACCTAAAATGTTTAATGCCTCAAGAATGGCTAAATTAACACTTAGGTCATACAACCGAAGGGCTCCCCAGGTGGCACTAGTNCATGTCCGCCAAACCACTATCATTTCAACTCACTGCATCACTGCTGTAAAAGTCAAAAATCGGAAATAACCTAAAATGTTTAATGCCTCAAGAATGGCTAAAATAACACTTAGGTCATACAACCGAAGGGCTCCCCAGGTGGCACTAGTGGTAAAGAACCTGCCTGCCAATGCAGGAGACTTAAGAAAGAGGGGTTGATCCCTGGGTCAGGAAGATCCCCCGGAGGAGGGCATGGCAACCCACTCCAGTATTCTTGCCTGGAGCATCCCATGGATGGAGGGGCCTAGCAAGCTACAGTCCATAGCGTTGCAAAGAGTCGGACACAACTGAAGCAACTTAGCATGCATGCACAGTTAAGTGGGATTCCTTCAGACCTTCATTTTGTTCCAAGGGAGAGGCAGGAGTCTAACTCCCCAGAGAGGAGGTTATATGTTCAGAATTGGAGGGCTCCCCTGAAATGGCCAACCACCCCTGCCCCAATCCTCCAACAGTAAAGTGCCCAGTCAACCACCCTCTCCCACTGCCAAGCTACTTAGCCTCTCCATGCCTCAGTTGCCTTTCTGTAAAATACAGAAAACAATCCCTCTCTCACAGAGATGATAACATGAGCATTAAATAATGCAGAGCACTTAGAACAGTGCTGAAAGAACACAGAAAGAACCTAACAACTATTTACTATGATTTAAAAGAAACTAGGTCATATATGAAGAAACAAGAATCTGACTTTTCAACAACTGCAGTAGGAGAAAAGCTAGCGATACCTTCGAAATCCTGAGAGAATATTTCTGACTGTAAACCTGCACCCAATTTATCAACCAAGGGTTGAGGGTAAACTAGAGGTATCGTAAGACAATAAAAGAAACTAGGTCATATATGAAGAAACAAGAATCTGACTTTTCAACAACTGCAGTAGGAGAAAAGCTAGCGATACCTTCAAAATCCTGAGAGACTATTTCTGACTGTAAACCTGCACCCAATTTATCAACCGAGGGTTGAGGGTAAACTAGAGGTATCATAAGACATGTCGGCACTCAGGAAAATTCTCCCCTGTTAAAATGTGTTGATGCAAAATGAGGGAGAGAACCAAGAAACAGAAAGAGCTAAGAGTTTCCTTGGAGGTCCACAGGCTGAGACTCCATGATCTCAGGGCAGGGGGCCTGGTCAAGGAACCAGATCTCACACGCCACAACTAAAGATCCTATGTGCTCCGAATAAGACCTGGCGCAGCCAAATAAATAAATATGTATATTTTTTATAGAGAGAAAAACCTGAGAGCCAAATAATAGAAGAATGTCGGCACTCAGGAAAATTCTCCCCTGTTAAAATGTGTTGATGCAAAATGAGGGAGAGAACCAAGAAAGAGAAAGAGCTAGGAGTTTCCTTGGAGGTCCACAGGCTGAGACTCCACGATCTCAGGGCAGGGGGCCTGGGCTTGACACCTGGTCAAGGAACCAGATCTCACACGCCACAACTAAAGATCCTATGTGCTCCGAATAAAACCTGGCGCAGCCAAAGAAATAAATATGTATATTTTTTATAGAGAGAAAAACCTGAGAGCCAAATAATAGAAATGCCAACCAAAGAGAGAGTGAACGAAAGCTCCAGAGAGAGACAGACACAGTAGGCTGGGAAGAGAGTCCAGACAGAGCTGGAGGTTGGAGGCCTCTGGAAGTGAAGTCTCCAGGAAAAAGGCAAGCTGGTAAGTTACCTGATATAACAGAGTTTGGGGGAAGGGACTAATTATTTAGGTGGGTGATGGATATGATGGACCATTTGGGAAAAAAATTAAAGATAGATATACGGAAGACTGAGGAGGGCATGGCAACCCACTCTGGTGTTCTTGCCTGGAGAAGCCCTTGGACAGAGGAGCCTGGTGGGCTACGGTCCACAGGGTTGCACAGGGTTGCACATGACTGAAGCAACCGAGCAAACACGCATACTGAAAGCTATTAAAGTGGAAAAACAGGGCAATTATCTCCAGAAAAAATTAAAGAGAGATAAAAAGAAAGGAAATGTATTATAATACACAATGTGGCTTTGTGATCAATGATATTTACAGCCATAGAATATAAACAATATTTATTATATAAAAATAAAAATTGGGCATTACTGCATTAGGAGGTTCAAAGTTGGGGAAATAAAGAATGGACTCAGATAGCTAAATCCTCACTACCATAATTGTGAGCCCATAAATATTTGTTTAAATTGACAGAGCAAAATTAGCAATGCAAGTACAATACAGAGATAAATAACAGAAGAAACAGTTACATGAGCTCTGGAGGACTATCAGTATTGAGCACTTTATCCCCCCTAACACATAAAATATCTTTTGTTAATATACATAAAACATCCCATTTCAATAGGTGATGCACGCATGGGCTATGAAGCAAATTTAACGTAACTGGTCTTAAAACAGTAAATAGAATAAAATGAATATAATGAAATAGAATAGAAAGTATCAGCATGTAAAAAAAAAGTACTAGCATGTACAGCACACAGTGAGGATATTTCATAAAACTTTAATTTCAGTTATGAAATTATATGTTTTAAAAACATATAAATGTGAGTGTGTGCATGCTTGCTCAGTCGCCTCGGTCATGTCCTACTCATTGCGACACCATGGACCATAGCCCTTCAAGGCTCCTCTCCCCACGGGATTCTCCAGGTAAGAATACTGGAGTGGGTTGCCATGCCCTCCTCCAGGATAAATATGAGTGTACTTATTGAAATACAAACATATTTCTTACTGAGGTCAAAAACATTTGAAAGCTACTGATCTAATATGTACATCTTGCTGTTACATTCCAGGGGTCTCATATGTAACTCCCCAGAAGGGGAAAACCACGTCTTCTTTCTATTTGATCTCTTGGTTTCCAGCAAAACACCTGTACGTGATAAGCCTGAAACCAGTGGCTGGTGTTGAAGAGGTTCTACCACTGAGTAACTGTGTTCAACAAGTGAAAAAGCCTCTAAGTATTAGTTTTCCTCATCTCTAAAAGGAGACTCACAGGCTAGTAGCAGAAATTAAGTGAGCTGTAAAGGGTTAAGCAAATGTTTGGAACATAATAAGCACTCAATAAATATTAATGCCATCATCATTGATCGTGAATTGTTACACTGTCTCAGAATTCACCTTTATTTATTTATTTATTTTTGACAAACACCATATAATTTCATTTATGTGTGGAATCTATCTATGAAATAGACTCAGAGACATAAAGAATAGATTTGTGATTGTCACGGGAACAGGGGTTGGAGAAGGGATGGAGAGGGAGTTTAGGCTAAGCAGTACCACCTTTATTTAAAAGGTAATTTGGAATAGAAGCATGACTTCTCACCTTTGTAAGCCTTAGTTTGGACTTCTTTAAAATGAGTGAATTGATGTCTCCATGGTCGTTTTAGTTCTAAAGTACAAGGGAAGAACTCTGTGGTTGTAAACCACATAGTGATCGCTCTCCTTACTTCAGCATTTCTTCCTCCACCGCTCCCACATTGTTAAGTCTCATAATTGAATTTAAGTTCTCTTCCCATGCAATTTCTTTTTTTTTCAATGCATAAGTTGTTTGATATTTATTTATTGGCTTGTTCGTTCAACAAATATTCATTGAGCATCTACTATGGGTCAGGTACCACATACAAATAAACAAATATTCTTGCGCTTTCACAGCTAACATTCCAGAGGGAAGAAACAAACAAAAAATTTTAAAACACAAATAACACAGTATATTAAAAGATGATAGATACCATGGAAAAAATAGAGCACAGTAACAGAAGATGGCAATGGAGAGAAGGAATGAAATTTAAAATTTTCTGTGTTTTAACTAAAAGTTATTACAAATGAAGCTAAAGTCTCTGTTTAAAAAAGAAAAAAAAGTATTTTTTCACATTAAGTTCCTTTCTCTGGGAATGTACTCTCTACCATGCCTAATTTTCTTAATGCTCTGCTGAAGCTGGAGACAAATTTCCTTCTAAAGCAAATAAATAATTAATAATTAAGGTAAATAAAAATCAATACCACATAATTGAATACCTAAAGAAACTATTATTAAATAGTGGTAACAGTGCTCCATAAAGTTTCTTTTAAAAGGTATTGTGATGACTTAAAGTTCAAGCAGGTTTAAACTTATTGTTTTTGGCAAGTTAACAAAGGATATCAGTGTTTCTTGGAACACTGTGTATAAATGAATCATTAAAATCACAGTAAGTATCAGATACTTCTTAATGCAACATGTTTTATTTTCAAACTAAATGATAAGGAATGTAGGCTTTTTTACTGGGAAAACACATCAAAAACATAACCAAGTGTTGACTGTATTTTTACATGGTCTGTTTGTTTTTATGAAATATGCATAACTTCTTTGAGTAAATATACCTCCTGAAAAGGCAAATCTGTAGCCCCAGCTAGTTATGCATGTTCTAGGTGTATTATTTGGAATCTAAATAAACATATAAAGCACAAGAATATATATTTGCTTTGGACAATTGATTTCCTTGGCCAGTTCCTTTTCTGAGCTAGAATCAGCATTCTCATCCATGAGCATCTCCTCAACGCCCCATTGCCAGTAACAGCCTTGTATATAAAGGGAAGAACTCTGTGGTTGTAAACCACATAGTGATCGCTCTCCTTACTTCAGCATTTCTTCCTCCACCGCTCCCACATTGTTAAGTCTCATAATTGAATTTAAGTTCTCTTCCCATGCAATTTCTTTTTTTTTCAATGCATAAGTTGTTTGATATTTATTTATTGGCTTGTTCGTTCAACAAATATTCATTGAGCATCTACTATGGGTCAGGTACCACATACAAATAAACAAATATTCTTGCGCTTTCACAGCTAACATTCCAGAGGGAAGAAACAAGTAAAAAATTTTAAAACACAAATAACACAGTATATTAAAAGATGATAGATACCATGGAAAAAATAGAGCACAGTAACAGAAGATGGCAATGGAGAGAAGGAATGAAATTTAAAATTTTCTGTGTTTTAACTAAAAGTTATTACACATGAAGCTGAAGTCTCTGTTTAAAAAAGAAAAAAAAGTATTTTTTCACATTAAGTTCCTTTCTCTGGGAATGTACTCTCTACCATGCCTAATTTTCTTAATGCTCTGCTGAAGCTGGAGACAAATTTCCTTCTAAAGCAAATAAATAATAATTAAGGTAAATAAAAATCAATACCACATAATTGAATACCTAAAGAAACTATTATTAAATAGTGGTAACAGTGCTCCATAAAGTTTCTTTTAAAAGGTATTGTGATGACTTAAAGTTCAAGCAGGTTTAAACTTATTGTTTTTGGCAAGTTAACAAAGGATATCAGTGTTTCTTGGAACACTGTGTATAAATGAATCATTAAAATCACAGTAAGTATCAGATACTTCTTAATGCAACATGTTTTATTTTCAAACTAAATGATAAGGAATGTAGGCTTTTTTACTGGGAAAACACATCAAAAACATAACCAAGTGTTGACTGTATTTTTACATGGTCTGTTTGTTTTTATGAAATATGCATAACTTCTTTAAGTAAATATACCTCCTGAAAAGGCAAATCTGTAGCCCCAGCTAGTTATGCATGTTCTAGGTGTATTATTTGGAATCTAAATAAACATATAAAGCACAAGAATATATATTTGCTTTGGACAATTGATTTCCTTGGCCAGTTCCTTTTCTGAGCTAGAATCAGCATTCTCATCCATGAGCATCTCCTCAACGCCCCATTGCCAGTAACAGCCTTGTATATCATGTGAAGAAAGATGATTTCTTTGGGAGAGGAATGCTGAGAAATATGATACAAATAAACACAAGGAATAGCAAATTAGTACATTTCTTCCTAAGCCTTAACTTACAAAAGCAGAATTCATTTTCCCTATAAAAATGTGCTTCCTTAATCCAGTTTCCAGACTGGAAATGCTACTCATTAAAATATAATATTTAAATGTCTGCTAAGAATAATTTAGGATTATTAGTCAACAGGAATTTAATCTACTCCTGATATACAGATAAAAGCATCTTTTCTTTGGCCTAAATTATTTTTGTGAGGTGAGGGAAGGCAGGAAACGAAGGAAACTTATTTTAAGAAGGAGACCATAATAGTCACCAAAACTTCTCAAGAAGTCCATGGCACAAAAATGGTTAAGACCTTCTTAGAATGGAAGGACCTTTCCTCTATCCAAAAGAAACCCTTAGAATGTGTTCAGGAGACAAGATAACAATATTCACAGCCTTGGTTTTTAATAGCAAAAAATTACAATATAAGGCTTCCCAGATGGCTCAGTGGTAAAGAATCTGCTTGCTAATGCAAAAGGCGCAAGAGACGTGGGTTTGATCCAACTAAAATAGGTGAATAATAGGTACACATATGAATGAATCTCAAATACAATGCTGAGCAAAAGAAGAAAATTACTTAGCACAAATTCCCTATGATTCTATTTTTTACAAGTTTCAAAACCATGTAAAACTGAAAACATATATTTTTAGGTATTCAAATAAATGCATTAAATCATAGGGAAGAGCAAACACTCATTAGCTATACAATTCTGAATGAATAGTTTACTTTGAGGGGGAGGAAGGAACACGGAAGTAGCTTTAAAAGGTGTAGGTACTAGGTTACTGGTAGTTCCTGATTCTTAAGCTGACTAGTGAGTGTCCTGGTGGTCACTGGATTATTACTCTTTATATTATGTGCATGTCATTGTTGTTTATCTATTCAATAATTAATATACAGTTGAACTTTTTTTTTTAATACATAATTTTTGCCAAAGCATCAGGCTTCCCTGGTGGCTCAGATGGTAAAGAATTCGCCTGCAATGCAGAGACCTGGGCTCCATCCCTGGGTTGGAGAGATCCCTGGAGGAGGGCATGGCAACCCACTCCAGTATTCTTGTCTGGAGAATCCCCATGAACAGAGGAGCCTGGTGGGCTACAGTCCATGGGGTTGCAAAGAGTGGGACACGACTGAGTGACTAAGCACAGCACACAGCACATTAACCCTAGCCCAGTGAGTCTTGCCACTGGTCATGTGACCANCTGGAGGAGGGCATGGCAACCCACTCCAGTATTCTTGTCTGGAGAATCCCCATGAACAGAGGAGCCTGGTGGGCTACAGTCCATGGGGTTGCAAAGAGTGGGACACGACTGAGTGACTAAGCACAGCACACAGCACATTAACCCTAGCCCAGTGAGTCTTGCCACTGGTCATGTGACCATGTTATTCCGTTCCAATCATGCAAAGACCAGTGATAGCTAAGGTCACTACATAGTATGAAATGATAACCTGAAAATCCAGCAGAAATTCTAACTAAATAAGATGTTTCTTAGTTTAATAATAATAATAATAAAAGATAGAAATAAAACATACAAACTGCTAGAGGAAATTAACAGTTATTGAGTGCCTACTACATGCTTCCTCCTGAGAAACCTGTATGCAGGTCAAGAAGCAAGTTAGAACTGGATATGGAAAAATGGATGGGTTCCAAATTGGGAAAAGAGTACATCAAGGCTGTATATTGTCACCCTGCTTATTTAACTTTTTTTTAAACTTTACAATATTGTATTGGTTTTGCCATACTTCAACATGAATCCGCCACGGGTGTACATGTGTTCCCAATTATGTGAAATGTTGGGGTGGATAAACTGCAAGCTAGAATCAAGATTGCCAGGAAACATATCAACAACCTCAGATATGCAAATGATACCACCTTTCTAATGGCAGAAAGCAAAGAGACACTAAAGAGCCTCTTGATGAGGGTAAGAGAGGAGAGTGAAAAAGTTGGCTTAAAACTCAACATTCAAAAATCTAAGATCATGGCATCCGGTCCCATCACTTCATGGCAAATAGATGGGGAAACAATGGAAACTGACAGAGTTTATTTTTTTGGGCTCCAAAATCACTGTAGATGGTGACTACAGCCACAAAATTAAGATGCTTGCTCCCTGGAAGAAAAGCAATAACAAACCTAGACAGCATATTAAAAAGCAGAGACATCACTGCCAACAAACGTCTGTATAGTCAAAGCTATGGTTTCTCTAGTAGTCATGTACGGATATAACAGTTGGACCATAAAGAAGTCTAAGTGCTAAAGAATTGATACTTTTGAACTGTGGTGCTAGAGAAGATTCTTTGAGAGTCCCTTGGATAGCAAGGAGATCAAACCAGTCAATCCTAAAGGAAATCAACCTAGAATATTCATTGGAAGGACTGACACTGAAGCTCCAATACTTTGGCCACCTGATGCAAAGAGCTGACTCATTGGAAAAGATGCTGATGCCAGGGATAATTGAAGGCAGGAAGAGAAGGGGACGACAGGATGAGATGGTTGGATGGCATCATCAACTCAATGGACATGAACTTGAGCTAACTCCAGGAGATGGTAAGGGAGAGGGAAGCCTGGCGTGCTGCAGTCCATGGGGTCACAGACTCAGACACAACTCAGCAACTAAACTGAACTACATGCTAAACAAAATTATTTTAAAGATGCTAATATCCATAGAATATTAGGAAAACATGCAATCAGCAGAGATTAAGTCCTGAACACCTCAAGTGTTCCTTCCTCACCCTCTGCCTGTAGCCTGAAGATGGCTCTGCTTCTATACCTTCCCTTTTCAAATAGGAAGACTTTGTTGCTCACAGAAACATTTCAGTGGAAAAAGGAATATTCAATCACTTAAAACTATTAATATTTATTGAATGCCTTTCTAATACATTACTCAAGTCTGGGAAATAATTTTTTAAAATAGCACACCAAAATATTTACGGTGGTGATCTAAGAGTATGGGGATTTTGGACGGTCAGACTCCCTGACTCCAACCTATACAACAAAGACACAGTAATCAAAACATTATGGTGCTGGCACAAAAACGGACATATAGATCAATGAAATAGGACAGAGAGCCCAGAAACAANAATCACTGTAGATGGTGACTACAGCCACAAAATTAAGATGCTTGCTCCCTGGAAGAAAAGCAATAACAAACCTAGACAGCATATTAAAAAGCAGAGACATCACTGCCAACAAACGTCTGTATAGTCAAAGCTATGGTTTCTCTAGTAGTCATGTACGGATATAACAGTTGGACCATAAAGAAGTCTAAGTGCTAAAGAATTGATACTTTTGAACTGTGGTGCTAGAGAAGATTCTTTGAGAGTCCCTTGGATAGCAAGGAGATCAAACCAGTCAATCCTAAAGGAAATCAACCTAGAATATTCATTGGAAGGACTGACACTGAAGCTCCAATACTTTGGCCACCTGATGCAAAGAGCTGACTCATTGGAAAAGATGCTGATGCCAGGGATAATTGAAGGCAGGAAGAGAAGGGGACGACAGGATGAGATGGTTGGATGGCATCATCAACTCAATGGACATGAACTTGAGCTAACTCCAGGAGATGGTAAGGGAGAGGGAAGCCTGGCGTGCTGCAGTCCATGGGGTCACAGACTCAGACACAACTCAGCAACTAAACTGAACTACATGCTAAACAAAATTATTTTAAAGATGCTAATATCCATAGAATATTAGGAAAACATGCAATCAGCAGAGATTAAGTCCTGAACACCTCAAGTGTTCCTTCCTCACCCTCTGCCTGTAGCCTTAAGATGGCTCTGCTTCTATACCTTCCCTTTTCAAATAGGAAGACTTTGTTGCTCACAGAAACATTTCAGTGGAAAAAGGAATATTCAATCACTTAAAACTATTAATATTTATTGAATGCCTTTCTAATACATTACTCAAGTCTGGGAAATAATTTTTTAAAATAGCACACCAAAATATTTACGGTGGTGATCTAAGAGTATGGGGATTTTGGACGGTCAGACTCCCTGACTCCAACCTATACAACAAAGACACAGTAATCAAAACATTATGGTGCTGGCACAAAAACGGACATATAGATCAATGAAATAGGACAGAGAGCCCAGAAACAAACCTATGTACCTATGCTCACTTAATCTACAACACAGAAGGCAAGAATATACAATGGAGACAAGACAGTCTCTCCAATAAAGTGGTGCTGTGAAAAGTGGAAAGAATGAACAGTCTGCAACACCATACACAAAGATAAACTGAAAACGGATTAAAGACCTAAATGTAAGACTAAATACTATAAATCTCCTAGAGGAAAACATAGGCAGAACACTCTGATATGAATCGAAGCAATATTTTTTGTATGTCTCCTACAGTAATGGAAATAAAAACAAAAATAAACAAATGGGACCTAATTAAATGTTTTTACACAGCAAAGGAAACCATAAGCAAAATGAAAAGACAACTCATGGAATGGAAGAAAATACTTGCAAATGATGCAACTGACAAGGGGTTAATCTCCAAAATATACAAACAGCTTATACAAAAAAAAAAAAGGACAGAAGATCTAAATAGACATTTCTCCAAAGAAGACATACAGATGACCAAGAAGCACCTGAAAGAGGCTCAACACTGCTGATTATTAGAGAAATGCAAATCAAAACTACAGTGAGGTTTCACCTTACACCAGTCAGAATGGTCATCATCAAAAAGTATAGAAACAATAAATGCTGGAGAGGATCTGTGAAAAGGAAACCCTCCACACTGCTGGTGGGAATGTAAACTGGTACAACCACTATGGAGAACAGTATAGAGATTCCTTAAAAACAAAAAATAGAGCTACTATATGACCTTGCAACCCCATTCCTGGACATGTATCTGTAGAAAACCAAAACTGAACAGATTACACACACCCCAATATTCACATCAGCACTATTTACAATAGCCAAGACATGAAAGCAGCCTGAATGTCCACTGACAGATGAACAGATGAAGAAGATGTAGGACCTATAAACGATGGAATACCACTCAGCCATAAAAATAATGAAACAAGGCCATTTGCAGCAACATGGATGCACCTAGAGATTATCAAACTAAGGGAAGCAAGTCAGAGAAAGACAAATATATCACACTTATACGTGGAATCAAAAAGATGATACCAATGAACTTATTTACAAAACAGAAACAGACTCACAGAATTAGAAAACAAACATCATACCAAGGGGGAAGGGGGGGAGGGGATAAATTAGGAGATTGGGATTAACATACACACTACTATATATAAAAAAGATAACCAACAAGGAACTACTGTATAGCACAGCAAACTCAACTCAATACTCTAATAACCTATATGAGAAAAGAATCTGAAAAAGAATAGATATATGTATAACTGAATCACTTTGCTGTACACCAGAAACTAACATAATATTGTAAATCAATTATACTCCAATATAAAATAAAATTTAAAAATCCATTAAAAGCAATAAAGTTTAGCATTCTATTTAAGTGGTTAAGCTGTTTCCAAAAAACCTAGTTATAATACTTAAGTAGTCAATTACAGAATATTTTATTTGTATTTGCTAAACATTTAATACTTCTTTAAAAATAGCATCATATTCAAGTAATTTTATGTATATATTTCACCACTCCAACGGATTTATTCTCTCTTGAGGAAGATGAGGAATCTTGTCAAGTATTTGCCTTATTACCCAAACAAAGTACACTCAATACATCCTGAATCCAATTTAACAAATATTTATCTATATCTAACACAGAAAACACTGTGATGAGCTTTCTGGAGCAGCAAGAGAAGAATAAGACATGTTTATTGCTTTCAGTGAGATCAGACTCTAAATGAAGAAACATAACTGAAATGCCAAAAATAATCCAAGAATAATATAAAGCTGAATATTCATTTGATAAATATTTACTGTACCAGGCAGGGACTGGATGCTGAGTCTATGATGATGAATAATACATAATCTCTGAATGAGCCTGAACTAGCAACATACTCTTCTGTTCTCTGGGGGGAAAAAATGGAATAGACTTTTACACAGAGCTGGAAAGTAACACCATAGGGAACCTCAACTGAAGTTCTCCAGAGCACTTTCCAAAGCAGATGACTCACAGAGGCTGATTATTAACTCAAGATTCTCAGAGCAAGGAGATGAGCACACAGAGTAAATAGCTTCCAACCAAGTCCAGCAAAGTAACAGCTATTGTTACAGATAAAAGAACGGTGTTGGACTTTCTTTTGGCCAAGCAGAATGATGGCTGACACTTCATATTATACCCAAATTAATGTTACAGGTGAAATCAAACAATCTGTATCTAAGCTAAAAGAAAAGGTACTCTGGAGACCAAGGAAATCATTGGTATGTGTTTTCTTGGTCAGGTCTGAAAAATCTCAGGTTATGGTAGTGAAATACATTCTAGTTCCTTCTTGTTGTGTAGTTGCTAAGTCAAGTCTGACTCTTTTGTGACCCCATGGATCATAACCTGCCAGGCTCTTCTGTCCACGAAATTCTCCAGGCAAGAATACTGGAGCAGCTTGACATTTCCTTCTCCAGGGGATCTTTCCAACTCAGGGACCAAACCCATATCTCCTGCGTCTCTGCACTGGCAGGTGGATGCTTTACCACTGACTCACCAGGGAAGTTCCTTCTTACAGTTAGAAGTTCCTTCTAATTAGTCTTGTTTATCTCATATTTAACGTTTATTATCCAATGTCTGAAATGTTTCAACCCAGGCACTGCCCCATCAGATGTTTCAAAGACCCTTCCTCTGATTCTGACGGACTCAAATTGAAAATCAGATACACCACTTTCAGGAAGAACTGACTACAAAAGTGAAGTTCTGGATTATCCTTAATGATGCCGTGCAGCTTTGACTGAGTGAGGAGCAAAGTGGAGACTGAGAACGTAAAAGTTCCCACACTCCCAGGAAAAGACTGGTCTTTGGCTATGGTAACAAGAAGCCACCAGAACTGGTTTTATGTTCATTCAATCAATAATCAACTTGCCTTATTGAAAGCATTTAGAAGGAAGTCAATCAATGATAGTCTTTGCTCCTGAAGTAGGTAATTAGGAATACACTGGGTCCAATAAATACACCTTTGAGGACCAACTAACAACAGTAGTCACACCCAAGTATCCAGACCTCAATAGAGGATGTCCGTCTACTCAAGCTTCTGGACATCTGCCCATCCCTGAATTCCATGCATCCCTGAAACCCTATAAAAGACCAGTAGTTGCTCTGCTTGCAGAGGTTTTGCCTGCTCCCAGCCTAGCTTCTTTACAATGATGAGCAATAAAATCAATTTTTTCTTTTTACTTCAAATACTGAATGATAGTCTCATCATTTTTTGACTTCCTTTAAACACCCCTTCTAAAAAAATGCAAAAATCTTTACTTTCTGCTTTTACGTATTTCCCTATATGGTACAAAAATCACAAGTTTGATTAGTTTTGTTATGCAGAACTAACACAGACACTTATTTTTAAGATAGAAAAGAAGAATAGTGCTAAACATCTATTTTTTTAAATAGGAAAAAAAATTTAATGATTGAATCACTCAGGTCAATATTGTCTAGCTGATTATCCCAGGGTCATAGCCAACCAAGATTTCATTCTCACAAACTTCTTGAAAGATAGTTTTTATGCTTTTCAAGTCAGTGTTTTCACATAGCTGTGTTATAATATTTTTTTAAAGCAGATGTAAAAATTCCGCTGCACAGGAGTAATATTCTTAAGCAGAACACTAGAAAAAGAAGGCTCAGCTTCTCTGGTCCTAACAGCGTCAGGCTTGACAGGATGGAAAAGAGCTCTTTCTGAATGTCTTGCTCCACGGGGCTCTGGCATGTCATGCCTCTGATGAGGCAGGCAGTTGTTTCACCTTCTTTGTTTACTGGCCCGGAGCCCAGTTATACCTCTCCAGAGAATGAATCATAAATATGGATTTAGGAAAGTGTCTCAATTTTAAGATCCTATAATCTAAGCTATAATAGCATAATACAGTATTGTATCACAAAAAAGGTGATCCCAGGACTAAAGTCCCAGATTTGATCCCTGGGTCAGGAAGATCCCCTGGAGTAAGCAATGGCAACCCACTCCAATATTCTTGCCTGGGAAATTCCACAGAGAGAGGAGCCTGGAGGGATACAGTTCCTGGGGTCACAAAGAGTCAGACACTACTGAGTGACTGAGCACATGGGGAGAAAAAGGGAGCTCAAAAAATCACCTGTTTCAACTTCCGTCTTTCACTATATTAATCAACTCCTGAAGTTAAACTAGTTATTTTTACAACTGGAAAAAATAACTCCATGGAACCATAGGTCTCCCTTTACATTCCCTTTATCCTTCTGCTCACAGTGTCCACTCAGCCCACGCTGACAGACAGACACCCACGGACAGACAGGGGCAGAAGAGCCACGCGGGAAGGATTCAGGGGCCCTTACTTTCCCGTTGGAGCCTGGTGGATTTCAATCCTGATGAAGGAGGGGAATGTGCGTGCGATCAGACAGCCTGTTAAAATCTCTTCATGGTTTAGCTCTTTCCTTTCAGATGACATCTGGGAATAGGATTTGACTTAATGTCATCATTAAAGGCTTCCCCGATAGCTCAGTTGGTAAAGAATCCACCTGCAATGGAGGAGACCCTGGTATGATTCCTGGGTCACGAAGAGCCTCTGGAGAAGGGATAGGCTGGCTACCCACTCCAGTATTCCTGGGCTTCCCTGTGGCTCAGCCGATAAAGAATTCACCTGCAGTGTAGGAGATCTGGGTTCCATCCTGGGGTTGGGAAAATCTCCTGGAAAAGGGAAAGGCTTCCCATCCCAGTATTCTGGCCTAGAGAATTCCAAGGACTATACACTACATGGGGTTGCAGAGAGTCAGACACAACTGAGCAACTTTCACTTTCATAATAAAAGACATAACTGCACCATACAGTAGGGGCCTACTATATGCCAGGTATTTAAACATTATAACTACTGTGAAAAGAAGAAACATTATCCTCATTTTACAGGCAAGAACAATAAGACTCCCCCAAGGAATTAAGTAACTTGCTCAAGGCTAAGTCAATTAACTTGCTCAGCTATTGAGAGTCCCTTGACTGCAAGGAGATCCAACCGGACCATCCTAAAGGAGATCAGTCCTGGGTGTTCATTGGAAGGCCTGAGGTTGAAGCTGAAACTCTAATACTTTGGCCACCTGATGTGAAGAGGTGACTCATTTGAAAAGACCCTGATGCTGGGAAAGATTGAGGGCAGGAAAAGGGGATGACAGAGGATGAGATGGTTGGATGGCATCACCGACTCAACAGACATGAGTTTGGGTGGACTCTGGGAGTTGGTGATGGACAGGGAGGCCTGGCATGCTGTGGTTCATGGGGTTGCAAAGAGTTGGACATGACTGAGCCACTGAACTGAACTGATTGGGTGGTTATCCTGGGATTTCAATTATGGCCACATTGCCACCATATGGCTACATTGTCCTTACTTAGAAGAATGAGTTGGGTATTAGAATCATGAAAGAGATTCAGCACTAGATTCCACCAGGTTCTGATCCTCTCATTGATAACCTGATACTTCCTGCCCCAATAGTCCACAGCCACAAGAGATGATGATATTATAATAATAAGACACTACTGGGGACAGGGAAGGGTAGAGGTCATCTTTTTACAGATGAAAAAACAGATGAGAAATTACTTTGATCAACCTGATACAGGCAATGAGTGGGGAAACCAAAGCTCAAGCCCTTCCATGTTATATGATGCTCCATCTGAGGAATGTATCAGATCTCTGCAGTTTGTTGGGAATGGGAAAAATGTTGAAAATCTTCATTCTGTAGAATAAACTGAACTCTTCAGTCTGGACTTCAAGACCCTTTTATAATCTTATCATAATCTGAAAATTTCAACCTTATTTTCCATTATTGCCATCCATAAACTCTTTGCTCCAGAAACATTCTTACTTTTTTTTGTAAAATTTCTTACTATTTCTGACAACTATTACTATCGCCTTGTCCTGAGTTTTCTCATTTATTCAGTGAAGGACAGGGAAGCCTAGGAAACTGCAGTCCGTGCAGTGGCAAAGAGTTGGATACAATTTAGCAACTGAACAATAACAACTCCCTTTTGCTGAAATGGCATTGTCTGTGGATTGCAAGAAACAAAATTTTATCCATTATAAAACTTCCCTGGACCTTTCATAGCAGTCCAGCCATTAACACTAGGAGTTTCCAACACAGCGGGCATGGGTTCGATCTCTGGTTGGGGAACTAAGACCACATATGCCTCATGGCGTGGCAAAATAAATAAATAAATAAATACATAAAGCTTCCCTCCCCACCTAGAAAAATAACCTCCCACTGCTGAAATTCCATAGCACTGAGTCCTTCTCTCGGGATATATTTATGTCCATGTCTGGATTCCTACTTAACTTCAGTAGGCACAGATCCTATGTAAACTCTGGAATGAATGCCCTTTAGAGGCAGAACACCAGACTGGAAGAAGTATGAAGAGCTAACGAAACCAGAGAGAAGAGGCAACTGTAAATCTTCAAAAACTACATCCTAAATACTATGGCCCTCACTAAGAGTATTCTTGTAAAATACAGTGGTTAGCAGTGTTCATGGAGAAGGCAATGGCACCCCACTCCAGTATTCTTGCCTGGAGAATCCCACGGATGGAGGAGCCTGGTAGGCTGCAGTTCATGGGGTCGCTAAGAGTCGGACATGACTAAGCGACTTCACTTTCACTTTTCACTTTCATGCACTGGAGAAGGAAATGGCAACCCACGCTAGTGTTCTTGCCTGGAGAATCCCAGGGACAGAGGAGCCTGTTGGGTGCTGTCTATGGGGTCACACAGAGTCGGACACGACTGACGTGACTTAGCAGCAGCAGCAGCAGCAGCGTTCACTGGATCCAGAATCCATCTTGCCGCGTGGACTTGGACCAGTCGCTCAAATTCTCCACATCAACTGCCTCCTCTGTAAGTGGAAACTAGTTATAATTTACCTCACTGGGTTGTGGTGAGCATTCAGTGAGCTCATGTGCCTGAAGAGCCTAGTAGAGTGCATGGCTCAGAATATATGTTATAGAAGTATGTGCTATTATCGTTTTGTAAAATCAGATACATATATATGCTTCTCTTTCTCTCTCTCTCTCTATATATATATGTATATATATACATATAGAAAAAGTAGCTAGAGCACCAAACCTCATGAAGGGAACTGTCAAGAGAAGGAAAATTTTCAGAATGAACAACCTAGGTGATAAGGAGATACGCTGGCTTACATACAAGAGAATCGGTACTCTTTTCCTCTCAAAAGTCATAGATCAGGAGGAGATAAAGCTGAACAGTGTAAAATAACAAGTCACAGTGTGGCAGAAATAGGTAAATACAGACTTTTAGGTAAAATACAGAGATATTAGAATACAGAATGCACCTGGGAACCTGAAGGAGATTATTTTAGGCTGAACAAATGCAAAAACAGATACTTTCTAACATAAAAACAGACTAATTCAAAATTAGCTATTTGGACTCAGAACACAATTTTTTAGGAAAATAACACTTTATGTGTTGCCTGGGTTCTCTGGCTAACCCATAAAAGCCAACTGAACTTAATATGACCTTAGTAGCAATCATGGACATTAATATCAAATACTGTCTCAGTTGCCAGATAATTTTAATATTAGCATATACATTACTAACTATGTACAATAACGCTTTGTAACAAATCATCTTTATTGGAGGAGTGGGAATTCACAAAATCAACTACTGGAAATGCAAGAAGGGATCTGGTGATCACTGCAGTCACTCTACTTCTGCTTTGCCCAGGACAGTCAGGGTTTATGCTTGTCTCTCTAATCATAATTTGGAGTAGGAAATGGCAACCTGCTCCAGTATTCTTGCCTGGAAAATTCTATGGACAGAGGAGCCTCGTGGGCTACAATCCACAGGGCTGCAAAGAGTCGGACACGACTGAACGCGTGCTAATTCTACCAAGCGCTGTATACTATTAGCTTAGTCCTCCTCACTATCCTCTGAGGGAGGGAAAAAAATAAGGCCAGAGATGTTACGGAACTTGACTAAAGTCACGAAATAAGCAGCAGAGCAGAAGTTCAGACTCTGCTCTAACTATGAAGAGCTCTGTGACATTTCTACAATGTTCTGCACGTTGATCTTATCTTCCCTTTTCTTCCTTTGCCCTTTGTATGTGACATAACCAGTATTCTGGCCTAGAGAATTCCAAGGACTATACACTACATGGGGTTGCAGAGAGTCAGACACAACTGAGCAACTTTCACTTTCATAATAAAAGACATAACTGCACCATACAGTAGGGGCCTACTATATGCCAGGTATTTAAACATTATAACTACTGTGAAAAGAAGAAACATTATCCTCATTTTACAGGCAAGAACAATAAGACTCCCCCAAGGAATTAAGTAACTTGCTCAAGGCTAAGTCAATTAACTTGCTCAGCTATTGAGAGTCCCTTGACTGCAAGGAGATCCAACCGGACCATCCTAAAGGAGATCAGTCCTGGGTGTTCATTGGAAGGCCTGAGGTTGAAGCTGAAACTCTAATACTTTGGCCACCTGATGTGAAGAGGTGACTCATTTGAAAAGACCCTGATGCTGGGAAAGATTGAGGGCAGGAAAAGGGGATGACAGAGGATGAGATGGTTGGATGGCATCACCGACTCAACAGACATGAGTTTGGGTGGACTCTGGGAGTTGGTGATGGACAGGGAGGCCTGGCATGCTGTGGTTCATGGGGTTGCAAAGAGTTGGACATGACTGAGCCACTGAACTGAACTGATTGGGTGGTTATCCTGGGATTTCAATTATGGCCACATTGCCACCATATGGCTACATTGTCCTTACTTAGAAGAATGAGTTGGGTATTAGAATCATGAAAGAGATTCAGCACTAGATTCCACCAGGTTCTGATCCTCTCATTGATAACCTGATACTTCCTGCCCCAATAGTCCACAGCCACAAGAGATGATGATATTATAATAATAAGACACTACTGGGGACAGGGAAGGGTAGAGGTCATCTTTTTACAGATGAAAAAACAGATGAGAAATTACTTTGATCAACCTGATACAGGCAATGAGTGGGGAAACCAAAGCTCAAGCCCTTCCATGTTATATGATGCTCCATCTGAGGAATGTATCAGATCTCTGCAGTTTGTTGGGAATGGGAAAAATGTTGAAAATCTTCATTCTGTAGAATAAACTGAACTCTTCAGTCTGGACTTCAAGACCCTTTTATAATCTTATCATAATCTGAAAATTTCAACCTTATTTTCCATTATTGCCATCCATAAACTCTTTGCTCCAGAAACATTCTTACTTTTTTTTGTAAAATTTCTTACTATTTCTGACAACTATTACTATCGCCTTGTCCTGAGTTTTCTCATTTATTCAGTGAAGGACAGGGAAGCCTAGGAAACTGCAGTCCGTGCAGTGGCAAAGAGTTGGATACAATTTAGCAACTGAACAATAACAACTCCCTTTTGCTGAAATGGCATTGTCTGTGGATTGCAAGAAACAAAATTTTATCCATTATAAAACTTCCCTGGACCTTTCATAGCAGTCCAGCCATTAACACTGGGAGTTTCCAACACAGCGGGCATGGCTTCGATCTCTGGTTGGGGAACTAAGACCACATATGCCTCATGGCGTGGCAAAATAAATAAATAAATAAATACATAAAGCTTCCCTCCCCACCTAGAAAAATAACCTCCCACTGCTGAAATTCCATAGCACTGAGTCCTTCTCTCGGGATATATTTATGTCCATGTCTGGATTCCTACTTAACTTCAGTAGGCACAGATCCTATGTAAACTCTGGAATGAATGCCCTTTAGAGGCAGAACACCAGACTGGAAGAAGTATGAAGAGCTAACGAAACCAGAGAGAAGAGGCAACTGTAAATCTTCAAAAACTACATCCTAAATACTATGGCCCTCACTAAGAGTATTCTTGTAAAATACAGTGGTTAGCAGTGTTCATGGAGAAGGCAATGGCACCCCACTCCAGTATTCTTGCCTGGAGAATCCCACGGATGGAGGAGCCTGGTAGGCTGCAGTTCATGGGGTCGCTAAGAGTCGGACACGACTAAGCGACTTCACTTTCACTTTTCACTTTCATGCACTGGAGAAGGAAATGGCAACCCACGCTAGTGTTCTTGCCTGGAGAATCCCAGGGACAGAGGAGCCTGTTGGGTGCTGTCTATGGGGTCACACAGAGTCGGACACGACTGACGTGACTTAGCAGCAGCAGCAGCAGCAGCGTTCACTGGATCCAGAATCCATCTTGCCGCGTGGACTTGGACCAGTCGCTCAAATTCTCCACATCAACTGCCTCCTCTGTAAGTGGAAACTAGTTATAATTTACCTCACTGGGTTGTGGTGAGCATTCAGTGAGCTCATGTGCCTGAAGAGCCTAGTAGAGTGCATGGCTCAGAATATATGTTATAGAAGTATGTGCTATTATCGTTTTGTAAAATCAGATACATATATATGCTTCTCTTTCTCTCTCTCTCTCTATATATATATGTATATATATACATATAGAAAAAGTAGCTAGAGCACCAAACCTCATGAAGGGAACTGTCAAGAGAAGGAAAATTTTCAGAATGAACAACCTAGGTGATAAGGAGATACGCTGGCTTACATACAAGAGAATCGGTACTCTTTTCCTCTCAAAAGTCATAGATCAGGAGGAGATAAAGCTGAACAGTGTAAAATAACAAGTCACAGTGTGGCAGAAATAGGTAAATACAGACTTTTAGGTAAAATACAGAGATATTAGAATACAGAATGCACCTGGGAACCTGAAGGAGATTATTTTAGGCTGAACAAATGCAAAAACAGATACTTTCTAACATAAAAACAGACTAATTCAAAATTAGCTATTTGGACTCAGAACACAATTTTTTAGGAAAATAACACTTTATGTGTTGCCTGGGTTCTCTGGCTAACCCATAAAAGCCAACTGAACTTAATATGACCTTAGTAGCAATCATGGACATTAATATCAAATACTGTCTCAGTTGCCAGATAATTTTAATATTAGCATATACATTACTAACTATGTACAATAACGCTTTGTAACAAATCATCTTTATTGGAGGAGTGGGAATTCACAAAATCAACTACTGGAAATGCAAGAAGGGATCTGGTGATCACTGCAGTCACTCTACTTCTGCTTTGCCCAGGACAGTCAGGGTTTATGCTTGTCTCTCTAATCATAATTTGGAGTAGGAAATGGCAACCTGCTCCAGTATTCTTGCCTGGAAAATTCTATGGACAGAGGAGCCTCGTGGGCTACAATCCACAGGGCTGCAAAGAGTCGGACACGACTGAACGCGTGCTAATTCTACCAAGCGCTGTATACTATTAGCTTAGTCCTCCTCACTATCCTCTGAGGGAGGGAAAAAAATAAGGCCAGAGATGTTACGGAACTTGACTAAAGTCACGAAATAAGCAGCAGAGCAGAAGTTCAGACTCTGCTCTAACTATGAAGAGCTCTGTGACATTTCTACAATGTTCTGCACGTTGATCTTATCTTCCCTTTTCTTCCTTTGCCCTTTGTATGTGACATATGTGGCTATTTAAAAGGTTTATAAATACTTTCCTTCTGTGAAAACATTTATTCATTTATCTTTGTAGTTAAAATAATGACAATGAATCATGTGAATGTGACTTCAGAACTAAGACACTGCCAATTAAGATGCTGTTTCTGTTAGGACGTCCATGCACCATATTTCTGCCCCAAGCATGTTCTACTAGATGAAAAATGGAAGAGGTTTACTCTTAATCTCCATTTTTCCTGTGACCATGTTCATGTTACCAGCACAGATCTCAAAACAAATGAACTATTATTTATGAAACAGAAACAATTCTTAGGAAATGCATTATTCAATATTCAGATTATTCATTTTATTATGAGAGTCATTCATTTGCTCATTTAAGTTGGGCTTGGGCTTTGCTGAGAATCTTTTTTCTTGAGAAAACATGAACATCCTTGGAAATGTAAGATGGTGCAATTGGCATGTAAGTATAAAATGGTTTCCCTGGTGGAATCTGCCTTCAATGTGGGAGACCCAGGTTTGATCCCTGACCCAGGTTTGAAGACTCCCTGGAGAAGGGAATGGCTACCACTCCAGTATTCTTGCCTGGAGAATCCCAGGGACAGAGGAGCCTGGCGGACCATGATCCATGGGGTCACAAAGAGTTGGACACGACTGAGTGGCTTTCATTTGTACTTTTCACTTTCATAAAATGAAAAAACAAAACAAAACACTGCCTACTGAAAAGGCAGCAATAAAAACTAAAGAGACTTCGGCTTTCAAAGTTATATTAATAAGAAGTATATGGGACTTCCCTGGCGGTCCAGTGGCTAACACTCTGTGCTCCCAGTGCAGGGCGGGACCTGGGTTTGATCCCTGGTCAGGGATCTAGATCCCAAATGCCGCAACTAAGACCTGGTGCAGCCAAATAAATAAATATTTTTAAAGAAACAAGTGTAAGGATTACTGTTTTGCTAAGGAAGTTTCATATTTACTAATATTAATTCAAGCTTCTCATGTATACTCTGATCTTCCCTTTTAAACCAACCCCCACCCCAAACCTACTAACGTACTTTTAAAGAATGAAATCATGCATAAGTGTAAAGTTTGATTCTGAAGGTACATAGGAAAATGCTTATAACTTACTGTTAGAAGGAGGTTAAGTCTTCAGCTCCTCTCTAATTATTTCATGCATTTAAATCTCATTTCCCATAGCTAAGAGAAGCCTGTGCAGGGCAGGGACAATATCTTGTTTCTTTTGTACAGTGACTAGCACCATGCTTGGAAGACTATGAGCATTATACAGTGGGTAAAATCCTGATATTTATATTTTCACCTTTATGAGTTGAGAATTCATTATTCCACCACTGAAGGGAAACATTTTGCCTCTCCCACGTTAAAGAACAGACACAGTCAGGTTTTCCACAAATGTTCACAAGAATTTCCCATGGTATGTAGTACTGCTAGGAGTTTAGAAACGTTCTTAGCAAACTAATTTTGAATATGAAACAATTGGTGCCTAAAAGAGGGAATTAAAATTTTCATTTAGAAATGGTTTTGCTTCATTCTTTCTGAATTATATTAACAAACACTTTGTTGGAATTTAATAGGCCTCTCGGGCTAGAAAAGTCTCATTTTTCTTTCCCACTGAACTGTTTTATAGCAGAACAAATATTAATATACTCCATATGGGCCTATCTTTTTGCCTTTTGTAGGTTCTGTCATCCAAAGTTTAAGCTTTTATCTCTTCACAGACAAAGGAAGCATATTTAGGATTTCAAACACTAAAGTGAACTAGTAGAGGTTTTAAATTAAATAGGGAAATGAGCTGCAATGAATGCTGTTTTTTCTTTGATGAAGAGATCATCAGTCTGCTTATTTGATTGATAGATATCTTTGTACCTTCTCAGGTGTATTATGCTGTCCAGGTACTATATCCTTGAAAAAGACTGCAGGGAATGAGGCAAATAAGTGAATTAGAAAACCCTGAGGAGATATCAAAATTGTCTTTTGCACATCTTAGAAGGAAGGCCATCAAGGTCTGTCATAGCCTGGAATACTGTATTATGCCTTTGATTTAAGAAATTAACAGGTTCCGAGCAGTCATTGGAACATTTGAATAAATAAGATGTGAAGGCAGAGGAAATAACTGCTTGGCAAGAAAGAATTCAATCATCTCTTAAGTCCGCAGAAGAAAGTATACAGTCTGGTCTGTGAAATCAAAGTTGTGTGTTTCATGAGCTAATTTGATGCAGATGAAAAATTCTTGTTTAAGGCCAGCAACTGTACCCTTAGCCATAGCCAGCAGTCTCATAAATGCTGACTGATGGCACAAAAGGTAGAATGGCTGATCAGCATCAGCTTGGTGCCAACCCATTCTTAATGTTGAGAAAACAAATGCAGTGTGGCTGGTGGTGAACTAAACTGAATGCCTTCGGCACATTACTCCAGCCTTGACATGTTCCAATTACTCTGGCTGCTCCTGGGCTCCGGGCAGGAACAAGTGTAAAAGCACAATCCATCACACCTACTGACTTTCTGTGGACTTAACGTCACGTCACAAAAGCACATTCATTAGGGCCCTTCTAATGTCAAGACACAGGACAAATACCTAAACAAGGAAATTTGTGACAAGTATGTAGATTTTTAAATTTAAAAAACAGTTTCAAAAAATGGAGTCAATGTGCACCTGGGGCAAAAAAAGATACGAACTCAACCATTCTAAGTCCCAAACAATTTCAATTTCAAGTTTACTTTTTACTTACATAATCAGCTACAGGACCAAAATTACTAAGTCAACATGCTCTGAAAAACCTTAACTTTAAAAACTCCTTACTGGACTTCCTGGTGATCCAGTGGCTAAGAATCCACCAGGAGACACAGGTTCGATCCCTAGTCTCGGAAGATCCCATACGCTGAGTGGCGACTAAGCCCGTGAACCGTAAGTACTAAAGCCTCAGCACCCTAGAGCTTGTGCTCTGCAACGAGAGAAGGCACCGCGATGAGCAGCCCACCCATCACAACTAGGGAAAGGCTGCATGCAGCAACGAAGACCTTGCACAACCAAACACAAGTAAATAAACATTTTAAAATTCCTTCCTATGTAAAAATTCAAACATATACAAAAGTAGAATACAAACTGTCCCCATACCACTCTCACGTCCTATTCCCTCAGTTGCATCCATTTTCAACTCATTTCCCATTCTGCTTTATCTGAAGTCAACCTTGCATATTCCCTTAAAGTGAAAGTGCACCATATTTCATCTCTAAGCATTTAAGTTATTTCACCTCTAAACATTTCAGTAAATCCTTACAATTCTAACTGAGTGCCAACAGAATTTGTGGTATTTTGTGTTTTATTTTTCATTGCCTTTTATTTTAAATACCTAGGTCAGCGAAAGAGGAAATTTGGAGCAAGGAAAAAATTTAGATGTCTCAGTTTTTCTAAAATTGCTGGTACCTAAATACAGTTGTAAACTTTTCTCTTTCCGAAGAGGGAAGCAGAGCTAGCAAGATATAGTCATTTAGTTTAACAAACATTAATTGAGCACTAGAGATGGGGCAAGGTGCCAGAAACAAAACAACAACAACAAAAGAGTAAAACAAAGACCTTTTCTGTAGAACGGGTGAGACAGACACACGGACAGATAATGTCAATACAATGTGGAAAAGCTAGGGGAATGGTACTCACAGGGTACCATGGGAACAGAGAATAAAGGCACTTAGACCAAATTAGGTATTCAAGAAAGACTTCCAGGAAGATGACATCTGAGTAAGTGCAAAAATACTGCAAAGAACTGTCACTGTGTCATTATAGTAAGTTTGATATCAAGTTTCTTTCAAGTGGATTTACTTCATTTTGTTGGGTGAGGAATTAGGTGGTGGGGGGAAGTTTCCTTAAAGAATACTGGTCTGAGAAGAGAGTGAAATATCAAGAATTGAACTGAGAGAGTAACAGGGACTTATATACACTACCATGCACAAAACAAATAGCCAGTGGGAACCTGTTATCTAGCACAGGGCTCAGCTTGGTGCTGTGATGGCCTGGAGCGGTGGGACGGCGGTGAGGATGTTACAGCTCGTCCACCCTGTTGTACAGCAGAAACTAACACAACACTGTGAAGCTATTAGTCCCCAATCAAAAAACCAAAACCAAACCCAACCATTCTATCATGTCTGGAGAGAATACCAAAGGCTCGGTCTCTACCCTCAAGGAGGTGGGAATCTAGATAGAGAAAAATCAAGCCTGCATTAGAAAATTTTACTAAGGAATAGCTAATCAAAATACAGATTTTAGTGATGGGAAGATAGGTATGGACTGAAATATTTACGTCTAAGAGCTGGGACTTCAACCAAGATTTTGAATGGAAGTTTAAACCTAGATCAAAAAAGGAAGCCAGCTAAGTAAAGAATATTAAAATATATGTCTTAAGTGGTAAAGAATTCTTCATCTTTGAAAAGTTTTTATTTATTCTTCCATATTTGCATTAAGTGAAGTAGGCAGGGAAAGGTCAAGATTTGTAATCTAAACCTCAAGCCTCCACAGAGGTATGTGAATGTGTGTGCTCATGTATGTGTTAGGTATGTTAGTGCTGGAGCATGAAGATTTGAACTGAGAATTTACAAGCAGATTCTAAACTATTCCATCGGAATAATACAATGTCAGGTATAAAAACAAAGATCTTCTCTGGCAGGTATCTAATTCTTAGGGAGAAATAAAAATACAAACTCATAAAAATGAAAGCTGTAAAAGACATAAGAAAATTCAATCAATACTACAAGATTTAAAAAATTTTCAATTGTCACTCAGAGATGAATGATTCACCATTTATAATTCTATGTTTAATAACAGTAACAATAACAACAGCATCAGCCAACACTCATATAGCATATACTATGAAGCCAAGTAATTAAATCATTTAATCCCCCAAAGTGCTTATGAGGCAGGTACTACTACGTATCTTCCTTACCTTATGATGAGGTTACATCCAAAAACAGCCATGGTAAGTTGAAAACACTGTAAATGCATTTAATACAACTACCCTACTGAACATCATAGCTTAGCCTAGCCTGCCTTAAATGTGCTCAGAATACTAACATTATTCTACAGCTGGGCAAAATCATCTAACAGCCTATTTTACAATAAAGTACTGAATAGCTGATATAATTCATTGACTACTGTACTGAAAGTGAAAAACAGAATGGTTGTCTGGGTACAGAATGGTCTTAAGTGGATCGGTTTATTGGTTGGTTGCCCTCATGATCAAACAGCCGACTGGGAACTGTGGCTCACTGTCACTGCCCACATCTTAAGACAGGATTATACTGAGTATCACTAGCCTGGGAAATGATCAAAATTCAAAACCTGAAGTATGGTTTCCACTGAATTCATTATTGCTTTTGCACATCATAAAGTTGAAAAATCATTTAAGTTGGACTGTCTATATCCATCCCACTTTACAGAGGAGGTTTGGAGACACAGTGAGATTAGTAATTACTCTTTCTTTAACTCTAGTTTTTCAAACTTTATTAATCAGAATTTGGGCTTTCCAGGTGGCTCAGTGGTAAAAAATCCATCTGCCAATGCCAGAGATAGGAGGTCGATCCCTGGGTCAGGAAAATCCCCAGGAGAAGGAAATGGCAACCTACTCCAGTATTCAAGCCTGGAGAATTCCATGGAAAGAGGAGCTTGGAGGGCCCCAGTCCCTGGAGTCACAGAGTCGGACACGACTGAGCATGTACCCACAATCAGAATTTACATCAGAGGCTAACAAAAGACATATAGGTGTACTGTGAGAATAAGGTTGAAATCTAATATTTGTATAAATTCAGATAAATGTCTTATATCCTTCATTAACTTAAGTGAAATGGTGCATGACACTATCTTGGCAAAGAACCATAAAGATAAATGTCAAATCCATCCATGAGGTAAAGAGGTAAAGTTACAAATAGCAACTTACTCTAAAAATGGTGTGTTTAATAGACCAAAGAATGGTCTCTTAAATATTTCCCATCAGACTGAGGAAGGCATCTTTTTCATAATACTTACATACATGGAGAAAATAAATTATAATAAATGACCATAGCATATACAGCAATAAAGATAGCCAGTAGTAAAAATGCATTTGAAATAACTTCTGTCCCTACTGAACAGTAGAAAAATATTACTCCCCAGATAGGATTAGTTGCTTTTTTTCCAACCTCTGACAGCAAATTATGCATAGCTATTTCCAGCATTTATTTATATTACGTGACATTATAATACAGTTATTTGTTCAGCAGTCTTCTCTTCAGGCTGTGAGTATAGGGCCTGAATTTATGCATCCTGGGATTTAAAGCCCATACCTGCATCTAGTATCATGAATAGAATTAAGGCTTACTGAAGGAATAACTCTGGGAATTGGTGATGGACAGGGAGGCCTGGCATGCTGCGATTTATGGGGTCGCAAAGAGTTGGACATGACTGAGTGACTGAACTGAACTGAACTGAAGGAATAAATGAATGAATGATTTGATAGGTGACATCTAATAAAATCTTGAGCACTATAAATCATTATAGAAAAGTTAAAACATCAATAAAGTCACAAGCGTTTTGTTACTTTATGAGTAGATTCTTGTCTCCCTTGTTGAGCATTTAAGGCCTTTTTACATTGGTCCTAATTTACCCTTTCACTGCAGATGGTGACTGCAGCCATGAAATTAGAAGACGCTTACTCCTTGGAAGAAAAGTTATGACCAACCTGGATAGTATATTCAAAAGCAGAGACATTACTTTGCCGACTAAGGTCCGCCTAGTCAAGGCTATGGTTTTTCCTGTGGTCATGTATGGATGTGAAAGTTGGACTGTGAAGAAGGCTGAGCGCCAAAGAATCGATGCTTTTGAACTGTGGTGTTGGAAAAGACTCTTGAGAGTCCCTTGGACTGCAAGGAGATCCAACCAGTCCATTCTGAAGGAGATCAACCCTGGGATTTCTTTGGAAGGAATGATGCTAAAGCTGAAACTCAAGTACTTTGGCCATCTCATGCGAAGAGTTGACTCATTGGAAAAGACTCTGATGCTGGGAGGGATTGGGGGCAGGAGGAGAAGGGGACGACCGAGGATGAGATGGCTGGATGGCATCACGGACTCGATGGACGTGAGTCTGAGTGAACTCCGGGAGATGGTGATGGACAGGGAGGCCTGGCATGCTGCGATTCATGGGGTCGCAAAGAGTCGGACACGACTGAGCGACTGAACTGAACTGAAGATAAAGAGGTTATTCTTGGTGGGTCCAAACTAATCAGATAAGATTTTCAAAGAGACAGGCATCATTCAAGGGAAAAAGAAAAGAAAGGTGTGGCAAGTCCAACAGGAAGGATAGTGTTCACTGCTGACTCTGAAGATGGAGGGAATACTTGCGTAAAAAAATGAAAAGTAATTTCTAGGAGCCAACGGTGATCCTCATCCAAGAGCCAATGAGACCACTGTTTCTCCATTTCACATTTGTAAGAAACTAGATTCTGCTAGGAGTTAGCGAATGGAGAAGTACATTCTTCTCCAGAGGCTTCAGATAAAAACGAAAGCTGGCTATTATAAACAGTGCTGCAATGTTCATCGCAGCACTGTTTATAATAGCCAGGACATGGAAACAACCTAGATGTCCATCAGCGGATGAATGGATAAGAAAGCTGTGATACATATATACAATGGAGTATTACTGAGCCATTAAAAATAATACATTTGAATCAGTTCTAATAAGATGGATGAAACTGGAACCAATTATACAGAGTGAAGTATGGCATGCTGCGATTCATGGGGTCGCAAAGAGTTGGACACGACTGAGCGACTGAACTGAACTGAATTTACCCTTTTAACTTTTTCTCATCTTCTCTTCCTTTAGTTAGATCTGCTATATGAATTACTTTCATTTTCTGACTTAAGTTCTGCGCTCTATCATCTCTACACTTTTACTCAGTAATCTCCAAAAGTTTTAGCTTATGCAGTCCCTCAGTATAAATAAGTATACTTTACTTAACACTGTGATAAAATGCTTATTGTAAATCAATCATAAAAACAGAAGAAATATTTTAAACAAATGAGGCAGACATACATAAACAGAAGTTTTAATCTTTCCTTTATGTAAACAATGCATTGTTTTATATGTACTTCACTTTTAAAATCACTGATTTATATCAGAAAAATAAATCTCACTGAGTACTTGTGAGAATAAAATGAATCTCTACATGTAAAGCACTTAGAACAACAGTGGTCGTAAGGTAACATAGTAGATGTCAGTTAATTTGGTTAACATTATTACTGTCAATGCAGTTTCTTCTGACTGGAATATTAATAATTCCACATACTTATCGTCCAGTCCCACTCCCACAAACCCCTTGAAGGCCAAATTCATATGGTATCTTTTCAAAGAATTGTTTGAATGCATCTATTAAGTTAGGATTTCTCAAAATAGGAGGTACTAAATCTTATAGATCTTAGCAAGAAGCCATGGCTAAAAAGCCAAAATAAAGATGGAACAGTTGGAAAAAATTAAGGATGGGTTTCTAGCAAAATGAGGCAAATGAAAAAAGAAGTGATTATTAACCCTAAGAAAAATAAAATACATGAAAAGGAAATACAGTACATTATCTGGCTCTGTAGTAAACAACGCTTGTGTGTGTTAGTCACTTGGTCATGTCTCACTCTTTGCAACCCCATGGACTGTAGCTAACCAGGCTCCTCTATCCATGGGGATTCTCTAGGCAAGAACACGGGAGAACACTATAGGGTTGCCATGCCTTTCTCCAGGGGATCTTCCCAACTCAGGAATCTCCCAGGTCTTCTGCACTGCAGGCAGATTCTTTACCATCTGAGCCACCAAGGAAGCCCAAACAATGTTTAGCCAGACCCAATGACAGAAACATTGACTACTAATTTAACCCCAAACTGTGATATAACCATATGGGAAAGATACAGCATTATACCAGCCCCCAAATCCTCAACTTTTGTTAGCAAAAGTCTAAAGGGAATTAAACATGAACTAGAAACTTAGATATATTACTTTAAAACTCATAGATAAGCACCAGAAAAAATTTAAAAACAATAGGGAAAAGGAAAAGATTTTCTAGAAACTTCTAGAAAGATAAAAGTAGGTTTGTACCATGAGATCAGCAGTGAGAATGGCATCTGCTCTTCTTTTCAATAGTAACAGGAGGAGTTAAAAAGCAAGGAAGCTTTCTCCTTGCTTTCAAAATTTTAAAAGAAAATTTAAAAGAAACAGAATTTTATATCCAGTCAACCTATTCAAAGCATTTCACAACATGCAAAGACTCAAAAATTTCTCTCCTATGCAGCACTCTTCCTCAGGAATTTATCTGCCAAGACACATTCATACTAAAGAAGATAATTAAAAAAAAAAAAAAAAGAGGAGAGAGAAAGGACACAGAATCCAGAAACTAGGAATCCAATAGGTCTATTGATCAAATCATATTAAAAGTTATTGGTTTTAAGAAGATCAATATGAAGGCATTCAGCTGTNCACTCTTCCTCAGGAATTTATCTGCCAAGACACATTCATACTAAAGAAGATAATTAAAAAAAAAAAAAAAAGAGGAGAGAGAAAGGACACAGAATCCAGAAACTAGGAATCCAATAGGTCTATTGATCAAATCATATTAAAAGTTATTGGTTTTAAGAAGATCAATATGAAGGCATTCAGCTGATTTTTTAAATGTTAAAATATTTCTTGTGCTTTTAGACTTAGTTATACTTTAACATTAGTCTGAACATAAAAAAATTATAAGAGGTTTTCTCTCTTACCTGTAACACAGCAGCAAATAAGTACACTACTACAAAGATCACAGTTAAAGAAGTGTGACCACTTTTCATCAAATGAATAGTGTAGAGGAAAATTAAATGTCCAGGTATCACTAAAAGCAGTAGAACTTGAGCAGACTTATTATTTACTCCTGTAATATAAAATATAAAAGTTGTTAAAACAAAATCATGTATTGTGAGTAATAGAGCATAGTTATTAAAATTTGAGGATTACTTCTAGTTAGTCGGACACTACTCAGTGAATTCACTTTCACTTTTCACTTTCATGCCCTGGAGAAGGAAATGGCAACCCACTCCATTGGGCAACATTCATAAACTCCAGTGTTCTTGCCTGGAGAATCCCAGGGACGGCAGAGCCTGGTGGGCTGTAGCCTATGGGGTCCCACAGAGTCGGACACGACTGAAGCGACTTAGCAGCAGCAGCAGCATTACTACCATTGTGCACAGAATCACATAAAATTCAATTGCTAAAAATAAATTTTAATTATTTATAATTTGCTTAATTCTTAGAAATTTTCCCTATATGTTATATATTAATTAAATGAAAGGTTGTTGATGAAAGCTTGCTGTGAAGAACACTGATCAAACTATAACATTATAAAAACAGAGGGAAGACAAAAGAAAAAATATGAAGTTCTTAAAGTACTGGAAAGTATTTTTTCCTACATCATTTAATTCCTTATTATTGATCACTTTAATAACTAAATGATACCTAATCATCTTCTAATAGAGGTTTTTTGGTCATTAAATGTTTTAATTTTATTTTTCCTTTAGAAGTCTTTCACTGCTATTAAAAGACTGGGTATTTCTGAACCTCATTCAAAAGTTATACTTATTACAATACATTTATTTTTATCAGAAAAAAAAAAGTTTTCAAGAATTGTGAGGTTTAAAATTGTGGTTTAGCGGTTTCCCTGGTGGTCCAGTGGTTAAGACTCTGAGCTTCCACGGCAGGGAGCATAGCTTTGATCCCTGGTTGCATAAGTTTTGCATGCCCGCCACGTAGTGCAGTCAAAAATAAAATAAAATTGTGGTTTAGTTTTTTGGATATCATATGCCTGGGAGGTAACAATGTCCGTGTAACTGAGGTTAGCCCCTCTCATTCTGCTTGTTAGGGATCAAATGTCTACATTTAGAAAGGTCAAAAAGATTAATGTATGAAAGAGTGTGTGCTAAGTGGTTAGCTGCTCAGTTGTGTCCGACTTTTTGCAACCCCAAGGACTGTAGCCCGCCAGGCATCTCTGTCCACGGGGATTGTCCAGGCCACAGTACTGGAGTGGGTTGCCATGCCCTTCTCCAGGGGATCTTCCCAACCCAGGGTCGAACCCAGGTCTCCTGCATTGCAGGCGGATTCTTTACCAGCTCAGCCATGAAGAGTGGCTCTAGGGAAGCCCATGAAAGAGTATGCCTCCCTAAATCACCTAACAATGTTTTCTTCTATGCACAAGGTTCTTCTTTCCTAACTTATAAAGAAGATATCCAAGAGAAAGATAAAAAAGAAAAACTACACAAAGTTCTTTAACAATTGCAGAATTGATCTGCAGTCTTTTGTTGTTGCTGTTCACTAAGATTTAGTGAACAAGATCTACTCTATTTAAAATCTATCTGGCTCTCAGAAACAGAAAATTGGGCAACATTCATAAACAAAATGTGTATTCAACAAATGTTGCCTGCCTATACTCACAGAGAGGAAGAGTTCCAGGAATAGAATATGCAAAAATCCACAAGCACCTACCTGGACCAAAAAACGTTCTAAAAGGGTAGTAACAGCCTTTGGGTTCATCAGGCAATTCTCCTGGAACGCTGTGTAAATGAAGGTAGGTAGAAATCCTACTGGCCTGAATGGCCACCAAATTACCACCAATACCTGAAACAGAAGAAGAAACAAATAAGACAGTTAGCTTTGCATTTTCAATAATGTGCACAAATTCAACTGAATTTATGTCTCTACGTCACCTCCTGGGCCAATAAAACAGAACAAAGAGTTCTTCTGAAATGTTGATTTATTTGATGTTGCTGTAGATATTCCAAAGGCATAAAATTCCTGCTGTGAAAGACTCATTCATTGTTTTTTCAAATCTAACTCACTGTTTGGTCTAAAAGCAGAGTAAGTAATTTTAAAAAATTACTATCGCAATCAAGATGTAAAACTAGGTAACAATATGTTTCACGTTTATCATCTTAATAAAATTTACTCAAATAGATAAGGCTTGATACATGTCTTCTCAGATTTTGTTGGGGTCCTTTAATGGACTGGGACCTGGCAGTCTAGAGTCGACGATAAGAAAGTGAAAGAGAGAAAGAGGTTGATATTCCCTGGTTTATGCAGAGAACCACTAAAGCCTTTGACACAGGGCTTGCATCACTCATGAAGGCACAGGGTGCCTTCTTGAGGGGGTCTTGGAAGCCCAGGCAAGAGAGTGAGCACGACAGGTTTCTATGCTCCAGAGAATTAGCCAGGGAGAGAGCGAGAGAGAAACAAAAAAGACAAGGGGATCTAAGCTCTGATGGAGCAAAGGTGCTTTAATGATCTTTCTGTGAGTATATACAGGCTGTTGTACAAGAAGTTTCTTTCGAGAATGATAAGGATCAGAAAACCAAACGTACAGCAACCGTTACCAAGGGAACAAGGCATTAAAACTGGTCACAAGGTCAGGAGACAATCCATATCTCAAGAAAGAGGATCGAGACTAAGCAGTTTTGTCATCAGGAGAATGTTTACTGAAGGAGACCCAAGCCTGTCTCACACAGTGACCTCAGTCCTGGGAACAGCTTGCTGCTCCACTTGATAAGGAACAGAGGATCTATGAGAAACAGCATGTAGGAATCCTCCCGATAAACATTCCTTGACAAGACTCCTAAAGAAATTGGTGTAAGACACTGAAAAAAATACTCAAGAAAGTGGTCTTTTAACCTAGATCATCCCCTCATGTACTCTGAGGAAGAGGAGTTAATGCCAAGAAGCAAAATTAATTCCAAAGGGTGGTAAGTACCCCCAGGAAGAATTAGGACACCCAAACTCTTCCTACTTTGACAGATTATGAGAGAAGGAGATAGAAGCCATAAAAATAAGAATGAAAAAAAAAAACAACTGAAAATTTCAAATTGTTGAATTGTGAGCATGAGCTGAAGTAACCATTAAGAATACCTGTGAACCCTGGACACAAGGCGAGTCTACACCCACTGTCAACTACTGCTGCAAGCATGCCACAAGCGCTTGTGAGATAGACTCTGGCAGGACAGGACACTTGAGGGAGCCAACCCTGGCGGCACACAGCAAGGAATCCCATCCAGGACTCCCCTGGTGGTCCGGTGGTTAAGAACCTGCCTGCCAACGCAGGGAGCACAGGTTCCATTCCTGGTCTGAGAAGATCCTACATGCCACAGAGCAACGGAAGCCTGTGAGTCACAGCTACTGAGCCCTGATGCTCTAGAGCCCGTGTTCTACAAGAGAAGCCATGCAAGGGGAAGCCTGCACACTGCAATCAGAGAGTAGCTTCCGCTCACCACAACTAGAGAAAGGAACACCCGGCACAGCCAAAAATTAAGTACATAAATAGGTAAGTTCTCAAAAAAGAGAAAGAAACTGCATCCATTTCTGACTCCCTCTCTCATATGAGGGCTTCCTTGGTGGCTCAGATGGTAAAGAGTCTGCCCGCGATGCAGGGGACCTGGGTTGGGAAGATCCCCTGGAGAAGGAAATGGCAGCCACCCCAACATTCTTGCCTGAATCCCCATGGACAGGGGAGCCTGGCAGGCTGTAGTCCATAGGGTCGCAGAGAGTGGGACATGGCTGAGCGACTGAACAACAACAACAGAATTGGGGTCGTCTGAACTGAGTCCAGGCTTCCCTGGTGGCGCAGAGGTTAAAGCGTCTGCTTGCAATGCAGGAGACCTGGGTTCGATCCCTGGGTCGTGAAGATCCCCTGGAGAAGGAGATGGCAACCCACTCCAGTATTCTTGCCTGGAGAATCCCATGGACGGAGGGGCCTGGTGGGCTACAGTCCACGGGGTCGCAAAGAGTCGGACACGACTGAGTGACTTTACTCACTAAACTGAGTCCAGCTGGCTGATTCTAAATATAAAAGTTTTCACTATAAAAAATAAAAGCCTGTGAATGAATGGAGTAAGCAAATGTCTGCAATCTCTCATCATTCTTACAACTATTCTGCTCAACAGGGAGAATAAAGGAAAGTTTTCTGTAGAAACTGAACAAGAGAGACTCAGGCCTGAAGGACACCAGACATTATGTGGTACTGATGGAAAATAAGGATGAACTGGAAGTCTGCATACTTAACAGTGGGATTCCTTCAGACCTTCATTGTGCTCCAAGGGGCAGGCAGGAGTCTAACATCCCAAAGCGGAGGTTTGATGTTCAAACTTGGAGGGCTCCCCATAACATGGCCAACCAACCCCACCCCAATCTTCCAATAGTGAAGTGCCCAGTCAACCACCCTCTCCGACCTCCAAGCTACTTAGCTTCTCAATGCCTCAGCTGCCTTCCTGTAAAACAGAGAAAATGATCCCTTTCTCATAGAGATGATGACATGAGCAAATTTGTGTTTATACTTGGAGACTTTACCACTCTTTTCTCATCAACTGATAGACCACACTGATAAAAAATTAAAACGATGAAGAAGTTTTTTAACAATATTATCAATCAACTTGATCTAAAGGACATTTATAGGACACACCACCCAACAACAGCAGAATACATAATTTTACAAGTATACACATGGGAACATTCACACAGATGGACCACACTGTGAGCCATAAAACAAGTTTCAATAAATTTGAAATAATTGCAACATATAAAGTATGTTTTCTGGCCACAATGGAAGATAGAGATCTGAGAATTCCCCCAAATGCTAGAAAGTAAACAATACACTTCCAAATAACCCACAAATCAAAGAAAAAAACACATAGGAAATTTTAAAATATTCTGGATTTAATGAAAATGACAACACAACATATTGAGATTTGTGGGAGGTACCTAGAGTTCAGTTCAGTTCAGTTCAGTTCAGTCGCTCAGTCGTGTCCGACTCTTTGCGACCCCATGAATCGCAGCACGCCAGGCCTCCCTGTCCATCACCATCTCCCGGAGTTCACTCAGACTCACGTCCATCGAGTCCGTGATGCCATCCAGCCATCTCATCCTCGGTCGTCCCCTTCTCCTCCTGCCCCCAATCCCTCCCAGCATCAGAGTCTTTTCCAATGAGTCAACTCTTCGCATGAGATGGCCAAAGTACTGGAGTTTCAGCTTTAGCATCATTCCTTCCAAAGAAATCCCAGGGTTGATCTCCTTCAGAATGGACTGGTTGGATCTCCCTGCAGTCCAAGGGACTCTCAAGAGTCTTCTCCAACACCACAGTTCAAAAGCAACAACTCTTCAGTGATCAGCTTTCTTTATAGTCCAACTCTCACATCCATACATGATGACTGGAAAAACTATATCCTTGACCAGACAGACCTTTGTCGACAAAGTAATGTCTCTGCTTTTTAATATGCTGTCTAGGTTGGTCATAACCTTCCTTCCAAGGAG
>SJYX01006965.1:89166-108697 GCA_006410675.1 Oreotragus oreotragus
ACTGGAGAAGGGAATGGCAAGCCACTTCAGTATTCTTGCCTTGAGAACCCCATGAACAGTATGAAAAGGCAAAATGATAGGATATCAAAAGAGAATCTCCCCAGGTCGTTAGGTGCCCAATATGCTACTGGAGATCAGTGGAGAAATAACTCCAGAAAGAATGAAGGGATGGAGCCAAAGCAAAAACAATACCCAGTTGTGCATGTGACTGGTGATAGAAGCAAGATCTGATGCTGTAAAGAACAATATTGCATAGGAACCTGGAATGTCAGGTCCATGAATCAAGGCAAATTGGAAGTGGTCAAACAAGAGATGGCAAGGGTGAAAGTCGACATTCTAGGAATCAGCGAACTCAAATGGACTGGAATGGGTGAATTTAACTCAGATGACCATTATATCTACTACTGCGGGCAGGAATCCCTCAGAAGAAATGGAGTAGCCATCATGGTCAACAAAAGAGTCCGAAATGCAGTACTTGGATGCAATCTCAAAAACGACAGAATGATCTCTGTTCGTTTCCAAGGCAAACCATTCAATATCACAGTTATCCAAGTCTATGCCCCAACCAGTAATGCTGAAGAAGCTGAAGTTGAATGGTTTTATGAAGATCTACAAGACCTTTTAGAACTAACACCTAAAAAGATGTCCTTTTCATTATAGGGGACTGGAATGCTAAAGTACCTAGAGTAGTACTTATAAATTCACAGCATTAAATCTTACGTTAGAAAAGAAGAGTACTACTCTATATAAAATAACTAATAAGAAACTGCTGTATAGCACAGGGGATTCTGCTCAGTACTCTATAATGGCCTATTTGAGAAAAGACTCTAGAATCTTAAAAAAAAAAAAAAAAAGAGTGGATATATGTGTAACTGATTCACTTTGCTGTACACCTGAAACTAATGCAACATTGTAAATCAACCATACTCCAATAAAACATTTTTAAAAACTCACATAATGAGACTAGCATAACTCTGCATTCAAAATCCAACAATGACGATATAAAAAAGGAAAATTATAAGCCAATCTTGTGAATCAAAATAAATGTAAAAAGATATCAATCTGCTAGCAAACCAAATTCAGCAAAATGTTAAATGTGTAAAATACATCACCAAAAAATCAGATTTGTCTTAGGAATATAAGACTGACTTAATAACGGAAAGTAATACATATAGCACATTAACAAATAAATGAAGGAAAAATAGGATTATATCATATGAATAAACAGAAAAGTTGACAAAATTCTGCATTTTATTATTTATTATTAAAAACGCTTAGCAAACCAGGAATTGAGGGGGACTTCTTTAAACTGATAACCACACACACTCGCTCCCACCATACATATCCACACACATGAAATCTGTCATATACAAAAGAGGTACTGCAGATCAATAAAGACTGATACAGATTTTTCAATAAATAGTGTTTTTAATTGCATATTTTTAATTCAAAAATTAATATTAAATGGAAGTCTTTTAATTACGCTATTGTAAAATTGCTAAGTAAAACAGTTCATTTTAACTCAGGTAAACCGTTTTCATGGCAGCCACAGCACTACACTTCATATATGTTGTTCCACTGTCATGTAACATCCAACAGATAAGGTAGCAAGAGGTCATAACAGTCACTAATTGTTTGCTCTTTACATTCTGTAACATAAATAGCCACTATCTCAGTCAAGCTACAGGCATCATGATAACAGAGGGAATTTGTCTTACTGCTAGCTGTACATAGCAGACACTGATCTAATTTGTTGGGTAGATATTACATATTTTAAAATATAATTTAATTAATTATAATTGGAGGCTAATTACTTTTCAATATTGTGGTGGTTTTTGCCATACATTGACATGAATCAGCCACAGGTGTACAAGATAGTTATTAAACACCAAAAAAATACCAGTGGGGGTGTAACGGAATTGTGAATTAGTAAAGGTAAATTGGCCAGTCTTAGATGAAAGGGTCTACTCTTCTTGGGGGATACAAGTAGAAGAGGTTAAGAGTAGCCACTCTTAGCGGTCAGAAGAGGGGTGAAGGAAGGCGAAGGAGAAGGAAGCTGGGAGGTATCGGCCTAAAGCCTCTGTCTTCTCTGCACAGCTGCCCTACAGCAAACATTAAAGGAGCTTCCGGCAGGTGGAAAACAAAGCTAGATGGAAATCTGAATCTACAGAAAGGAAAGAAGAGTGCTGAAAATGTTAAACATATGCTGCTGCTGCTGCTAAGTCGCTTCAGTCGTGTCCGACAGACCCCATAGACGGCAGCCCACCAGGCTCCCCCCGTCCCTGGGATTCTCCAGGCAAGAACACTGGAGTGGGTTGCCATTTCCTTCTCCAATGCATGAAAGTGAAAGGTGAAAGTGAAGACGCTCAGTCATGTCCAACCCTCAGCGATCCCATGGACTGCAGCCCTCCAGGCCCTTCCATCCATGGGATTTTCCAGGTAAGAGTACTAGAGGGAAATATAAAAAGACACCAACCTCTCAGTTTTAATCTTAAAAAAAAAAAAAAAACTGTGGAAAGCAAAAATGTTATAGGGTTTATAACAAAGTAAAATGTATGACAAAAAGAGCTCATAAGAAAGAGTGAAATTGCAAGAGGATAAGACATAAGGTTCTTATACATAAAGGATAAAAGATAAGGTTCTTATCCTTTATGTAAAGTGGTATATTGCTGTTTGAAAGAGACTGTGATAAAGATATAATAAGCCCTAGATTAGTAGTTCTCAAAGCATGGTCTGGAAAGAAGGTTAGAAGGAAGGTTAGATTCAGAAATTCTAACTCCTAGCCAACATACATATCAGAAGGGGAGGTTCACATCATACATTATCATGGAAAAAGCTTTATGAAATTCTGTGGAAAAGAAATCTTTTTAACCTAATGTTTCCCAAACAGCTGACCACAGAACTCACTTTTCAAATTATACTTATTAACATATCGAGAACTATTGTTACAAGAAATATATTTTAGAAAATGTTACTGGATCTAAGAGATGTTAATAAAATTTAAAAGATACCCTAGATATTAGTCCTTATCTTTATTTGAGGATTAAATAGTATGCATAGAAGACGTAAAAGTCATTTGCCACATAGTAGGGGCTTACTAAATAGCAAATGATGATGATGATGATATGATAAAGACTATGACAAAACAAGGATCTTTTAAATAGTAGATGCCTTAGCACATTTTAAATGAAATTCAATTCTCAGAAGTTCCACTTTTTCTGAGGAACGTGGAATGACTCTTCTCTATCACTGTTTTTAATGAATGGCATTTAACACTAGAAAGAGTTTACAGTGATACCCAACTAAGAGGTTTACTTACTACTGAGATTAAAAAAAGATTTACCACCATTCCAAACCATATACAGACTTCCAAAGATAGCACTTCAGCAAACTTTCTTATGGAAGGTGAAACCACAGAGAAACCAAAACCTTACTGCTAAAGGGATTGTAATTTAAGTTAAATTTCTCATTAAAATGCTGGGCAGCACGGTTCTAGCTGGGGAACACAGTTCTAACAGTCATTGTTGGATAATATTTATCCTAGTAAACTCATCAAATAATAGTCATTGAAAAGGATTTGAATAGGGGGAAAGAAAGTAGTAGCTATTCCAGGCAGTGAAAATTACATCTCTGAATGGCCACAATGCAAGAATCAAATCATGATGAAGGATATAGTTGTATGCATATAGGGAGAGTCTTGATAGTTAGGGAGAAAAATTCTAATTTGATTGGACAGGCAGGAGAAAATCACTGTTAAATCCCATTATCTTAAAACTAATGTAATAAAAACAATGCTTAAGGTAGACCAGTCTTCTAGTGACATTCAATTTGTATTGAATAGGGAGTGAGTCAAGAAGGCTACTTTATTACTTGACTGATGGCTGGACTGAGATATTAGTGGACTAGTGGTAAGACATACTTGTTATACAAATAAATGAACAGATAAATTATGTTAATGTACAAATAGACAAGGTTTGGTCATTATCTGTTCAAAGAGGATGAAGAGCCAGGTAAGATCAAATGGTTCTGTGATTTTATGGGCGGGGAGAATGTTGGTATCAGGAAAACTAGAAGGGGCATCTCTAGGGTAAATTTATTCATTTACTGAAAAATTAAAATGTTAAGTAAAATTTTTAGATATGGGGACTTCTCTAGTGGCTGAGCAGTTAAGAATCCATCTTGCAATTCAGGGGACATGGGTTCCATCCCTGGTTGGGGAACTAAGATTCCACACGATTCAGATTCCACACGATTCTCCACAACTAGAGAACTGGTCTGTGGCAGTGGAGATCTCACGTGCCACAACTAAGACTGAATGCAGGAAAATAAATAATTTTTAAAAAATTAGATATGAAATTAGATTTTAGAGAATTTGCCTCTGTAGAACACATTTTCTTATCAATAAATATATAAAAAGTGATTTATATTAAATGTGTATATCCTCTGATATAGTTTCCTCCAGGTAGAATTATTTTAAATTATATTGGCTTAGGTTATCATGAAATCCAGTTTAATGACAGCCAGTCCTAAAGCCAGTGGGACTGGATTAAAATTATCTTTTTAAAATGGAGTTCATAAAAAAATTCTTGTGAATTTAACTATTATAACTCCCATTTTATAGATAAGAAAAAAACATAAAGCAGACCTGAAAAGGATCAGCAGAGGAATGATAGATTTTAATGGGCTGAGTTGACTACAGTTCAGTTCAGTTCAGTTCAGTCGCTCAGTTGTGTCCGACTCTTTGCGACCCCATGAATCGCAGCACGCCAGGCCTCCCTGTCCATCACCATCTCCCGGAGTTCACTCAGACTCACGTCCATCGAGTCCGTGATGCCATCCAGCCATCTCATCCTGGGTCATCCCCTTCTCCTCCTGCCCCCAATAATCTGACTAGCTATCCCTTCCTCCTCTTTTTCTTGGCTCTTCTCTCACCTCTTTGGCTTTATTCTCAAACAAGCCTGATTACTTCATCTGGTGAAAAATCTGCTTTGCAATGCTTCTAAACCTACGTTCTAATGGTTGAGAGGATAGACGAAAGATTTTGTGTTTCACAAATCCATGTACCAATGTTCACTGATGTCTTTGGCCCTCATACAACTACCTTGAATCAAGGCCATAGTCTGCCTAGGCCATATGCTTCTCTTGGCAGTGGGACAGGCAGGACATTAAGATTGACAATCCCCCTAAAAAACACATGAAATGGATGGCTCCTTTTCCCGAAGGAAATATAAGTGCTTTTTACCAGAAGAAATGGGAAGAGCTGTTGGCCAAGTTAAAATAAATAGGAACTGTGAGAGGTCTGATATCATTGGAACATGAAATGGGTCAAATTCTGATGCATCTTTTATGCCACAATAAAGAGTTTCAACTTTATCCTTCAAATGATGAAGACTCTGTGAAGGACTTTGGCCAGTGGAAGGGCATGGTTGAACTGTGTAATTTCATGCTGTCACATTATGGACAATGTGTGGTCATGAAGAACATGGTGGATGGAGCCCACGGTTTCTAGAAGCCACACAATGCGGATAACTAACTCTCAACACACTCAAAGATATCAGCAACCTGCTATGAAAATCCAAAAAGAAACCCAATCTTTCTACTCAGCATTCATCATCTCCCAAAGCATGGGTATCAGCAATCACATCTTCTAACGTAAAGGTCAACATGAAATGGTATTCTCAGGTAGCATCAAAGTACCTTTAGTGATTTGGCATAATTTCTTACTTAAGTGCTTCTTTATTTCATTACCTTACTTTCGTAAGTCTGACATTGCTACCAATCATCTCTCTTTCCAATTTATTTCCTAAAATTTTGCTCCTTTCCAATAACTGAGGATTTCTTGTATGTGAGGCAACCTCCAGACTGTCATTATTTTATTGTTTTGATTTCAGTATCTAAGCCTAATTTTATACCTCAAAAAAAGTAAAACAGTATTCAGGGTAGAAAAAAAAGTTTCATGAGTTAGAACTCTATATTCATTTGTCTGTTAGCTCAATACAGTCAGTCATCAATTTGTATAGTATACACTCCCTAAATACAATGCATTGGGAAAGTAATATGGTATCAGAAATGGAAAATGCACTATCATATCATTTGGTGAATGTAAAATATGCTGAATTGTGGTACTGCGTTCTCTGTATAATATGCAAAAGCTGTTTCAAGGAACCTTTTTCATGATGAGGTGAACATTGTAGATTAAAAGAAGCAAACCCCAAACAGATAAATTAACAAAACAAACAAACAACAACAACAACAAAAACAACACTATGTTTCAAACTCATTGCTGATAGCACTGTGTAGACTCCAGATTCTCACTCAGGTGGTCCACTGAGTTTTCACACAACCTTATGCAGGTGGGGTTCTCTGGGAAGCTAATGCTGAGATGGAGATGGGGATTCAGGAGGATTCTTGGAGGTCCTCTTGAAGGCAACATCTGTGGAGGTGGAAGACAAATGAAAAACTGAGGAAGGAGAGATCAATTTGTGATGCAGTTTCCATGGAAGACTTAGTCAACTCCATGAGCAACTCAGTAGACGAATGACACATACGAACTACTCGATGTTGAAATAGGAGGGCAGTCCTTCATATACCTGTTTTGATCAGTCATTGGAAGCTGGCCTCACAAGAAAGAGTAAGCAGCTCTCTTCAGATGAGATGGTCCCCAGAGAGGGCTAAAGCTTAGGATTGCTGACTGAAAGCTCCCATAGAAGCTGGGTATATGGTTCTTAATTTCTAAATGAGGATTTAGATACTCACATATTACAGTATCTACTACATCACCACTGTCTGCAAGATTGTAGATGTTAAGTAGAAATATTACCTCCTGTACAGATTGGGATACATTTTCAGCACTTATCTTGGCTAGACTCAGGTGAGATGCACAGAAGAAAGATACTCTTGGTTAGAAACACTTGTACTATTTTATGAACAGAATTTAACCTTTCATTATGCTTAACTACTAAAATTAGAATTTGATAGGGCAAGCAAGTTTTATTCTAATACACATTCCAATACTCCTTATATATCATCCAAAGTTTAATTCAAAATTAATTCTTAAGCCTTAATTCTAAGCAAAAATACTGCTGCTGCTGCTGCTGCTAAGTCGCTTCACTTGTGTCCGACTCTGTGCAACCCCATAGACGGCAGCCCACCAGGCTCTCCCATCCCTGGGATTCTCCAGGCAAAAACACTGGAGTGGGTTACTATTTCCTTCTCCAATGCGTGAAAGTGAAAAGTGAAAAGTGACAGTGAAGTCGTTCAGTTGTGTCTGACTCTTAGCAACCCCATGGACTGCAGCCCACCAGGCTCCTCTGTCCATGGGATTTTCCTGGCAGGAGTACTAGAGTGGGATGCCATTGCCTTCTCCGAAAAATACTGCTGCTACTACTAATAATAGCTAAATTTATTAAGTGGTTTCTTTGTTCCATGAAATAACTGACAAATTTACATGTAACAACACTTTTCTTCTGTATGATAAATCTATTAGTGGATACCAGGCCTGACTCCCCTGTTGAAACTCCATAGGAACCCCGAGATCCATGTCAGCACTGGAGAGGAACCCTGAGGTTCCGGCCTCAACTTGAGATGAGGCTGTAGGACCCTGCACCGACTGGAGAAAATCAAAACAGAGAGAGGATAAGTAATGCATACAAAATTGCACAGTTTTATATACAGAAGCTGGGATTTATACCCAGGTAGTTTGTATAAAAAGACTGTGCTTAAATACATTCTTTGCCATTATTGACCTCATCATTAACAGAGACTTGCAGTGAACTGACCATGTTAAGTATTCACTCATCTTGGCATTCATGCCCTTTGCCATGTGATCTGAAATCCCCTCCCATTACTGTGGATGGGGTCTGATTTACCCTTGACACTAGATTCAGCTACAAATTCTTTGGCCAAAGAATCTTTATAAACATCATGCAAGTAGAGACTTACACACTGCTTGACTTGGATTCTTCTCCTTCTACCACGGACATGAGAACATGTTTGAGACTGTCTGCCTATACTATAAGTTGAAACATGAGGAACAGAGTTGAGGTATCTCAGATTTTCAGGCAAAGGCCATCCAAAATGAGCTCACAGATGGTCACTTTCTAGCCCAGATCAGTACAGATTCCTAGCCTATCTGAAACTGACTATGAATGCATGAATGAGCACCGTGCAGATCAGATAAACCTTGTAGACTGTGAGATAAGTAGATGTTTATTACTGCGTGTTAAAGAGTATTTGGGGTTGTTATGCAACAATAGTGTGAAAATGTAAACAACCAATCAGATGGGGTTATAAAAGATTATTTTTTTCAACTTTTATTTTATATTGAAATATAACCAATTAACAGTGCTGTGATAGCTTCAGGTGGACAGCAGAGGGATTCAGTCATACCTATGCCCCATCACTCCATGGCAAATAGATAGGAAAATAGTGGAAGTAGTGAGAATCTTTATTTTTTATGGTCTCCAAAACCACTGTAGATGGTGACTGCAGCCATGAAATTTTTTAAACAACAACAACAACAGCAACAACAACAAAAAAAAACACTTGCTCCTTGTAAGAAAAGCTATGACCAACCTAGACAGCATATTAAAAAGCAGAGACATTACTTTACCAACAAATGACCATTTAGTCAAAGCTATGGTTTTTCCAGTAGTCAGGTAGGGATGTGAGAAGTGGACTATAAAGAAAGTTGAGTGCTGAAGAATTGACATTTTTGAACTATAGTGTTGGAGAAGACTCTTGAGATTCCCTTGGACTGCAAGGAGATTCAACCAGTCAATCCTAAAGGAAATCAGTCCTGAATACTCATTGGAAGGACTGATGCTGAAGCTGATACTTTGGCCACCTGATTTGAAGAACCAAGTCATTGGAAAAGACCCTTATGCTGAGAAATATTGAAGGCATGAGGAAAAGGGGATGATAGAAGATGAGGTGGTTAGATGGCAACACCAATGGTGATGGATGTGAGTTTGGATAGGCTCTGGGAGTTGGTGATGGATAGGGAACCCTGGAGTGTTGCAGTCCATGGAGTCCCAGAGTCAGACATGACTGAGCAAACTAAGCTGAACTGAACTGAGAGCCAACTAACATGTTGTGATAGCTTCAGGTGTACAGCAGAGGGACTCAGCCACACCTGTATATGTATCATTCACCCCCAAACTCCCCTCCTATTCAGCCTGCCACATAAAGTTGAGCAGACTTCCCTGTGTTATACAGTAGGGCCTTCTTGGTTATCAATTTTAGAAGAGAATTAAATTTTATATAAATGCAGTGATAAGGAAAAGCATAATTTGCAATGAAAACATAGGGGCAGTAGTTAGGGAGACATGACAGATACCTTATTCCAGGTTTTATAGTCAGTGAAGGTCTCCTGAAGGAACTAATGTAAAATCTGCCTGGAAAAAATAATTTTGAAAATAAACAGGATATATATCAGGGAAATGTTGCTTACATCTAAGGACATCAAGTATTACTGGACCATCATATTTGCAATAGCTGTGTTTTGAAAAGTTAGATGCAAATGAAGTGGAATGCATAAATCTCACTCTTAGAAAGATAGTTCACTAACTAAAACAAATTCAGAGATGAAGATTTTTTTTAATGGAAAGAAACAAATCTGAAAAGCAAATAATTTCCAAAAATATCTGTTACATGTTGCCTCCAAGTAGAAGTACCTGTATAAAACATAAATCTCTGTATCATTGAAATTTTGAACAAGACAAGTTATTTCTACTGAATCCTATTTTGCACATATCTGCATTTTGAGTGTTAGCTTCACACATTTCTGATAAAATAATAACTAGATCATTCAAAATATTGTTCCACTTATGCATGATTTATTTTTACCTTTATAAATCTTTTTCTCCTAAAAGTATTTTTCTGGGAAAAATGCCCAAATCCTCCCTTTGGGATTGGACAATTTCCCCAAAGCCCAAGTTCTTCATCAACTGACCAGGCAGGAAGCTTTGGAGAGGAAAGCAGTCACACATAATCAGAAGGATTCCTGTTTAATCTTTCTTTGGTATTATTTTAAAAAATTATTGATAGTGGCTGAGTATCTTATTATACCAACACTGGACATGAGCTCAAACAAATTCCTTTTTGCTATCAGTCAAGAAATGCATGCTTCCTAAAAGTCCTTGACTAAATATGGCTTTATTGATGCATTATGACTAAACTTGGACAGCAAGGAGATCAAACCAGTCCATCCTAAAGAAAATCAACCCTGAATTTTCACTTGAAGGACGGGATGATCAAGCTGAAGCCCCAATACCTTGTCCACCATATGGGTTTATTGATGTATTATGACTAACCTTGGACAACAAGGAGATCAAACCAGTCCATCCTAAAGAAAATCAACCCTGAATTTTCACTTGAAGGACGGGATGATGAAGCTGAAGCCCCAATACCTTGTCCACCTGATGCGAAGAACTGACTCATTGGAAAAGACCCTGATGCTGGGAAAGATTGAAAGCAGGAGGAGAAGGGTATGACAGAGGATGAGACGGTTGGATAGCATCACCAACTTGATAGACATGAGTTTGAGAAAACTCTGGGAGTTGGTGATGGACAAGGAAGCCTGGCATGCTGCATTCAGTGGGGTCACAAAGAGTTGGACATGGCTGAGTGACTGAACTGAACTTGCCCTCCACATCCCCTATTCTTGTCAGCAACTCCACCCTTGAACCACTGCTATAAAACTCCTTACCAAATACTCCCAGCTTGAGGCACACAGTATTTCAAGGCAGGAGCCACAGTGGCCCCCTTCGCCTGGCAAAGCAATAAAGCTATTTTCTGCTACTTCTCCCAATGCTCTGAGGTTTGATTTGGCACCAGGGCACAGAGGCAAACTTTTGGTGTCAGTATCTAGTCTCATCGGTTTGGCAAACTTATGCACCCAGACTTGATTGCTCTCCTGAAGTCCAGATCCACTTACAAGGTACCCACTAACATTTTCCCCAGGCTATTTCTAAAATTTATCAAAATTAATAGAACTTATCTCATGATATCCCCTAAGCCTGTAGGTCATATTTGATCCTAAGCAGATTTCTCAACTCCATTCTCCTTTTAGTTCAAGACAGAAATTGTTGTTGTTCAGTTACTAAGTCATGTCTAAATATTTGAAACCCCATAGACTGCAGCATGCTAGGCTTCCCTGTTCTTCACCATCTCCTGAAGATTGTTCAAATTCATGTCCATTGAATCCATGATGCTATCTAACCATTTCATCCTCTGCCACCACCTTCTCCTTTTGGTTTCAGTCCTTCCCAGCATCAGAGTCTTTTCCAATGACTTGGCTCTTTGCATCAGGTGGCCAAAGTATGGTTGATTCAGCTTTAGCATCAGTCTTTACAGTGAATATTCAGGACTGATTTCCTTTAGAATTGACTGGTTTGATCTCCTTGCAATCCAAGGGATTCTCAAGAGTCTTCTCTAGCACACTGGGAGTCAAAAATACTACCATCTATGCTACAAACTACACATCTACACACATTCTCTAAATTCAGTACCTAAAGCCTTTAAAAAGCTCTCAGTCTGACCACTCCACTTTGTTACCACTGTCACCCCTTTATCCTATCAGCATCACTCTTGCCCAGACCACTCTACTGCCTTTGTAACTTCTACTGGGATCCACTTATAAGCTCTTTTAATCCATTTCCATCCATTAGACAGAATAGACCTTTTAATCAGAACTCCAACCATGTCATGCCTGTTTTAAACCTCATGAAAAATTCCTTGGGCCCTGCAGATAAGTACAATACTCCCCTGCTCTACCCAGTAATCCTTACTGTTACTCTTATGTGATGGACTCAGCAGGACAACTCTACTGCCTTTGTAACTTCTACTGGGATCCACTTATAAGATCTTTTAATCCATTTCCATCCATTAGACAGAACAGACCTTTTAATCAGAACTCCAACCATGTCATGCCTGCTTTAAACCTCATGAAAAATTCCTTGGGCCCTGCAGATAAGTACAACACTCCCCTGCTCTACCCAGTAATCCTTACTGTTACTCTTATGTGATGGACTCAGCTGATACCCAGGCATACTATTTTCCGATTGCTGCAAAAAGATAGGGTATGTTTAGGGTAGTATGGCCATAGATGCTGCTATGACAAATCACTACAAACTTAGAAACTCAGAACAGTTAAGTTCAGTTCAGTTGCTCAGTTGTGTCCGACTCTTTGCGACTCCATGAATTGCAGCACTCCAGGCCTCCCTGTCCATCACCAACACCCGGAGTTCACTCAGATTCATATCCATCGAGTCCGTGATGCCATCCAGCCATCTCATCCTCTGTTGTCCCCTTCTCCTTCTGCCCCTAATCCCTCCCAGCATCAGAGTCTTTTCCAATGAGTCAACTCTTCACATGAGGTGGCCAAAGTACTGGAGTTTCAGCTTTAGCATCATTCCTTCCAAAGAAATCCCAGGGTTGATCTCCTTCAGAATGGACTGGTTGGATCTCCTTGCAGTCCAAGGGATTCTCAAGAGTCTTCTCCAACACCACAGTTCAAAAACATCAATTCTTCAGCGCTCAGCTTTCTTCACAGTCCAACTCTCACACCCATACATGACCACAGGAAAAACCATAGCCTTGACTAGGCAGACCTTAGTCGGCAAAGTAATGTCTCTGCTTTTGAATATACTATCCAGGTTGGTCATAACTTTTCTTCCAAGGAGTAAGCGTCTTTTAATTTCATGGCTGCAGTCACCATCTGCAGTGATTTTGGAGCCCAAAAAAATAAAGTCTGACACTGTTTCCACTGTTTCCCCATCTATTTCCCATGAAGTGATGGGACCGGATGCCATGATCTTCGTTTTCTGAATGTTGAGCTTTAAGCCAACTTTTTCGCTCTCCTCCTTCACTTTCATCAAGAGGCTTTTTAGCTCCTCCTCACTTTCTGCCATAAGGGTGGTGTCATCAGCATATCTGAGGTTATTGATATTTCTCCCGGCAATCTTGATTCCAGCTTGTGTTTCTTCCAGTCCAGCGTTTCTCATGATGTACTCTGCATATAAGTTAAATAAGCAGGGAGACAATATACAGCCTTGACGTACTCCTTTTCCTATTTGGAACCAGTCTGTTGTTCCATGTCCAGTTCTAACTGTTGCTTCCTGACCTGCATACAGATTTCTCAAGAGGCAGGTTAGGTGGTCTGGTATTCCCATCTCTTTCAGAATTTTCCACAGTTTATTGTGATCCACACAGTCAAAGGCTTTGGCAGAGTCAATAAGGCAGGAGTAGATGTTTTTCTGAAACTCTCTTGCTTTTTCCATGATCCAGCGGATGTTGGCAATTTGATCTCTGGTTCCTCTCTGTTTTCTAAAACCAGCTTGAACATCTGGAAGTTCACAGTTAATGTATTGCTGAAGCCTGGCTTAGAGAATTTTGAGTATTACTTTACTAGCATGTGAGATGAGTGCAATTGTGCAGTAGTTTGAGCATTCTTTGGCATTGCCTTTCTTTGGGATTGGAATGAAAACTGACCTTTTCCAGTCCTGCGGCCACTGCTGAGTTTTCCAAATTTGCTGGCATACTGAGTACAGCTCTTTCACAGGATCATCTTTCAGGATTTGAAACAGCTCAACTGGAATTCCATCACCTCCACTAGCTTTGTTCATAGTGATGCTTTCTAAGGCCCACTTGACTTCACATTCCAGGATGTCTGGCTCTAGATGAGTGATCACACCATCGTGATTATCCGGGTCGTGAAGATGTTTTTTGTACAGTTCTTCTGTGTATTCTTGCCACCTCTTAATATCTTATGCTCCTGTTAGGTCCATACCATTGCTGTCCTTTATTGAGCCCATCTTTGCATGAAATCTTCCCTTGGTATCTCTTTTCTTGAAGAGATCTCTAGTCTTCCCATTTTGTCCTTTTCCTCTATTTCTTTGCATTGATCACTGAAGAAGTCTTTCTTATCTCTTTTTGCTATTCTTTGGAACTCTGAATTCAGATGCTTATAACTGTATTATCTTACAGCTCTGAGGGTTAGGAGTTTGAAGTGCGTCTCAGTGTCAGTGTATCGGTGGGATGTACCCTTTTTGGTGGTTCTAGATGAGACTTCACTTCCGTGCCTTTTCAAGTTTCAAGAAAAGTGAAAAGTGAAACTATTAGTAGCTCAGTCATGTCTGACTCTTTGCAGCCCCATGGATTGTAGACCGTGAGGCTCTTCTGTCCATGGAATTCTCCAGGCAAGAATACTGGAGTGGGTAGCCATTCCTTTCCCTTCTCCAGGAGATCATGGTGACCCAGGGATCAAACTCAGATCTCTTGCACTGCAGGCGAATTATTTACTATCTGACCACCAGGAAAGCCCATTCTCAAGACAAGCAAGTCTAATCTCAAGACACTGTCCACATTCCTTGGCATGTGGCAATTCTGTGCCTCCCTTAACCAGTGTACATAAATGCGCCTTCTTCAGAGAAACTCTGATTGTCCCCTCCTCTAATTCCTTTTAAATTAACCCTGATTTGTTCTCTTACATGCTCTCTTTTTCTGTTTTAATACTGAAAAAACAGTCCTGGGTGTTCATTGGAAGGACTGATGTTGAAAATGAAACTCCAATACTTTGGCCACCTGATGTGAAGAGTTGACTCATTTGAAAAGACTCATTTGAAGGAGAAGGGGATGACAAAGGATGAGATGGTTGGATGGCATCACCGACTCAAAGGACATGGGTTTGGGTTGACTCCCAGAGCTGGTGACGGACAGGGAGGCCTGGCATGCTGCAGTTCATGGGGTTGCAAAGAGTCGGACACAACTGAGCAACTGAACTAAACTGAATGCTTTTTTTCACCATTGAGCTTGAATAAATCTTGGCATAATTATTTCCTTGAANGACAGGGAGGCCTGGCATGCTGCAGTTCATGGGGTTGCAAAGAGTCGGACACAACTGAGCAACTGAACTAAACTGAATGCTTTTTTTCACCATTGAGCTTGAATAAATCTTGGCATAATTATTTCCTTGAAGATGGATGCCCTACCAGGCTGTGGACTTACTGAGAGTAATTACAGTGTTTCTATTCTTCACTCTGTTCTGAGCATGTGTCACATGGACCAAACCATTGTATGCATTCACTAAATAGGTGTTGAATGAGTTAATAGGTTTGTAAGCAAAATAAATACACTAAAATATTTGATTAAGTTTTTAAAGAATGAGTGGCAGGTGGCAGATGATCAGAGTGAACAAGATCTATGTCAGAGGAGGTAAACATATTTTTATCTTTTATAAAAGTCCAGGTATGTGAACTTAATATGTTCTGGGATTAAAAATAATTTGAAAAGGCTAGAAGATGCACTCCTTTATTTGAAAGTCTCAGATTTGGTTAAAGTGAAAGTGGGACAAAGAAACAAATAGAGGATAGATCATAAACCGCCTTCATCATTTAAGATGCCACCAGTGGCAAGTGATAGACAGCTAGCTTCATAGAGTCTTAAGCAACAGAGACTTCTAATTAGTGTCTGGAAGTAAGTAGTTTCAGATTTGGTTCAATAGCTCAAAGACATTAGGGCACTGGGTTCGAATGTTTGACATTCTCTTGTCTTCTCCTTCATTATTGCAATTTGGCTGCCATAGCAACAAGTATCATTAGAGTGCTCCCAGAAAAATGTCCCGTAAGGGAAAAAGTGGGAGTAAACCAGCCCTCTTCAATTTCTCCTTTATTTTGGAAGAGAGATAAGATATATACACAAGCTTTCAGTAGATTTCTCCTTTTTTTCACAATTGCCAAATTTGGAAAAGAAAAATGCAAGATAATTAAATATTAATTTCAGATAAATAATAAACAGTGTTTAGTATAGTATTCTGGGCATCCTTATACTAAAGGTTAATTTGTTACTTACCTGAATTTAGGGTTTCATGGGACACCATGTATTTTATTTACCCACCCTATTCTTGCTTCATTAACAAGAAGAGGGTTACGTGGTCACCCTCAAACTAGTTACAAGTAATACTGTTGAATAACAATGGTTGTCATTAACTGATCAAGCTTAGTTCCATGGGCCTGGGCACATTGGCAAAATGAAGGTTCTCTTGCAAGGATGGGAAGGGTTGTTATGAGCAACTGTGTCCGCCATAAAGTTTGGGTAAATTGGTAAGGCAGTTTTATTCTGTTCTGTAGATAATGTGGAAGCATTGAAGGATCTGAGTGAAGGTATGATGTGATTAATTTAGAAGTTTTTATGAAGATATCTGTTCTAATTATATTCAGAATGCAAAATTAGAGGAAGGAGTGTCAGATACGAGACTATTGCTTTAACTTTGTCAAAGAATGGTGAAGGAATATGAACCAAAACAACAGTAAAAGGAATTTAGAAGGATGTAAGAGAATTACATAAGCATATTTATTTACCATAGCTGTCAAGATCTTGGGCTTTAGAATTTAAAGGCTGACTTTAGAATTTATGTCCCAGCTTTGATATTAAATGTCTATGTCAACTTGAGCAAGTTTTTTTTTTAATCTCACTGGCTTTAGTTTTCTGTATCTTTAAATATGTAGATAATAAAACTATATGATTTATCATCAGCACTAAATGAGGTCATTCAAATAAAATGCTTAGCAAAGAAAATAAATAAAATATACTTTAAATGAATGTTAGATAAGTTTATTAGTTTTTATTGTTGTTCTTTATTTGATAAGTCGTGTCTGACGCATTGAGAGCCCATGCAATGTAACCCGCCTGGCTCCTCTGTCTAGGATTTCCTAGGCAAGAATGCCGAAGTGGGTTGCCATTTCTTTCTCCAGGGAATCTTCCTGACCCAGGAATCTTCTGCACTGGCAGATGGATTCTTTACCACTGAGCCACCTGGGAAGTCCTTGTGATTATTAGTTTTCTTATTTTGTGGATTATGACTGATTACATATGAAGTGGAAGGAAAAAGGCCAAGGATCATCCCCAAATCAGCTTTACCCATCACCTTGCCCACCTCAAATGATGATAATCACTTACTTCCAGATGCTCACACCAAAACCTTTAGCAAAACCACTGACTCACATTTCTCACCCTATACTTAATTCTCCAGAAATTCCTTTTGGCACTATATTCTAAACATACCCAGAACTCTGCCATTCTACTTCTTTCACTACTGATTTTGACCTGAGCCACCATTATCTCTCAGTAGATTACTGTAAAGACTGTTCTAATTTTCCTCCTGGGTGCTCAGCCTCTGTGCAATGGTGCTGAATAAAATTTTAAAGGCAGAGTTTTGGGTAAAGTAGAAAAGCACAGCTTCATTGCTTTTCCAAGTAAAGATGGGGCACAGCAGGCTTATGCCTCAAAAGCTGTGCATTCCTACTGGTGAGGATTTGGTAAGGAGTTTTATAGCAATAGTTCAAGGGTGGAGTTATTGATAAGGATCATGGTGTATGCAGGGCCTGTGGTCCTTTAGTTTGGCCTCAAGTAGTCTCCTGATGAGTTTATTGATGTTACCAAACTTTGATCTTCTCTGGAATGAAGAATGCTAACATCTTTCATTTAATGGAGGTTTTAGTTCTACAGAATTTTATGGCAGAAAGTAAAGAAGAACTAAGAACCTCTTGATGAAAGTGAAAGAAGAGAGTGAAAAAGTTGGCTTAAAACTCAACATTCAGATAACTAAGATCATGGCATCTGGTCTCATCACTTCATGGCAAATAGATGGGGAAAGATTGAAACAGTGAGAGTTTTTTTTTTTTTTTTGAAGGGGGGGGGAAGCCCNGAAAGTGAAAGAAGAGAGTGAAAAAGTTGGCTTAAAACTCAACATTCAGATAACTAAGATCATGGCATCTGGTCTCATCACTTCATGGCAAATAGATGGGGAAAGATTGAAACAGTGAGAGTTTTTTTTTTTTTTTTGAAGGGGTGGGGAAGCTCCAAAATCCCTGCAGATGGTAACTGCAGCCATGAAATTAAAAGACATTTGCTCCTTGGAGGCAAAGTTATGACCAACCTAGACAGCATATTAAAAAGCAGATATATTACTTTGCCAACAAAAGCCTATTTGGTTGAAGCTATGGTTTTTCCAGTACTCATGTATGGATGTCAGAGTTAGACTATAAGGAAAGCTGAGTGCTGAAAAATTGATGCTTTTAAGCTGTGGTGCTGGAGAAGACTCTTGAGAGTCCTTTGGACTTTCCAACCAATCAATTCTAAAAGAAATCAGTCCTGAATATCCACTGGAAGGATTGATGTTGAAGCTGAAGCTCCAATACTTTGACCACCCAATGCAAAGAACTGACTCATTCAAAAAGACCCTGATGCTGGGAAAGATTGAATGTGAGAGAAGAAAGGAATGACAGAGGATGAGATAGTTGGATGGCATCCCCAAATCTATGGACATGAGTTTGAGCGAGCTCCAAGTGTTGGTGATGGAAAGGGAAGCCTGGCATGCTGCAGTTCTGCAGTCACAAAGAGTCAGACACTACTGAGATACTAAACTTAGTTTTACAGAAGAGTTCAAGGATATTGTTCCATGTATCTTTTGAGGCAGAACCAGGACGCTATCCCAAGGCTGCACTATTGCTTCTTGATTCCTCCTCCCTTGTCACTTCATCTCCACCCATCCATGATTAGAATCTATGTCCAGGCTCCAAGGGCCTCCCTGGTAGCTCAGTAGTAAAGAATCTGCCTGCCATGCAGGAAACTCAGGCTTGATCCTTGGATTGGGAATATTCCATGGAGGAGGAGATGACAACCCACTCCAGTATTCTTTCTAGGAAAATCCCATGAACAGAAGATCCTGGGGGCTATATGGTCACAAAAACTCAGGCACAACTGAGCTTGTGTTCACCATGCATGCACACTAGGACTCCACAGGGTCCTGCTAGATTTCAAACACAATAGACAGACTGATTAAGCATTAGATCATGCCATTTCTTTATCCCAAACATTTCATTGTCTTCTCATTTTATTATTGAAACCAAATTCATGTGTGTGAAGGACAGTGAGGCCAAATGGAAACACTGGAGTGAGGAAAGTTTTACTGCAGGGCCTCACATCGATCATGGTAGGGACCTAACAGAAGCAGAAGATATTAAGAAGAGGTGGCAAGAATACAAAGAAGAACTGTACAAAAAAGATCTTCATGGCCCAGATAATCACAATGGTGTGATCACTCACCTAGAGCCAGACATCCTGGAATGCAAAGTCAAGTGGGCCTTAGAAAGCATCACTACAAACAAAGCTAGTGGAGATGATGGAATTCCAGTTGAGCTATTTCAAATCCTGAAAGTTGATGCTGTGAAAGTGCTGCACTCAATATGCCAGCAAATTTGGAAAACTCAGCAGTGGCCACAGGACTGGAAAAGGTCAGTTTTCATTCCAATCCCAAAGAAAGGCAATGCCAAAGAATGCTCAAACTACTGCACAATTGCACTCATCTCACATGCTAGTAAAGTAATGCTCAAAATTCTCCAAGCCAGGCTTCAGCAATATGTGAACCATGAACTTCCAGACGTTCAAGCTGGTTTTAGGAAAGACAGAGGAACCAGAGATCAAATCGCCAACATCTGCTGGATCATCAAAAAGCAAGAGAGTTCCAGAAAAA
>SJYX01006965.1:116517-132163 GCA_006410675.1 Oreotragus oreotragus
CTGAAGCTGAAACTCCAGTACTTTGGCCACCTCATGCGAAGAGTTGACTCATTGGAAAAGACTCTGATGGTGGGAGGGATTGGGGGCAGGAGGAGAAGGGGACGACAGAGGATGAGATGGCTGGATGGCATCACTGACTTGATGGACATGAGTTTGGATGAACTCCGGGAGTTGGTGATGGACAGGGAGGCCTGGCGTGCTGTGATTCATGGGGTCGCAAAGAGTTGGACACAACTGAGCAACTGAACTGAACTGATGCTATTTATAAAATATTTTCCAAAGTATTTTGACTCAAAATTATCCATTTTGATTATCAATAATTACTTTGTTGCCAGTAATATTAACTCTATTTTATAGATAAGAATCAATAAATTAAAAATAATGATGCTCAGAAATGGCAAGTGCCTTAAAATGTCCAAGATCAAATGACAAACATGCCTGCAACTAGAGATTTTCAAAAAGTTTTTAGGTAAAGTCTAAGTTGTTCATCCTCAGAGAAAAGCACAGTTGTCACAATTGTGACATCTCATGAAATGACTTCAGTGTTAGAAGCCTTTACATGTGTTGTTCCTACTTACAAGGAGGCAACATTGCCCAAAACTGAAGGGCAAGGACATCAAACTCCTGACTTTGAATATCAACTCTGGGCTTGCAACCTATTTGTCTCTAGAGAATTTATTTAACTTTGCTTTGCCTCCACTGCAGAGGGCTCTGTAAATCAAATGAACTAAGAAGTACAAAATGCTGAGACCTAGACCTAGTATTAAATAAATTCTTTTAAGTATTTTGTCATGTATGATCCTCCTAATAATTCTGTGGGTGCTGCTATTTCCTTTTAATACACAGAGGATTGAAGTCTAGTCTAAGGACACCACACTGCATGAAAGAAAAAAGAAAAAAAAATGACAGAGTACAGGAAATCCCTTGTGAAAAATAAATACAAACAATCATTCTTTCTAGAGAATCTGTGCATTATCACAGATACAGAAAATGGCAATGATTATTAAGTCATCAAACATGAAAATAAGAGTCAAGTTTCTCCTTCATTGAGAACAAAATAGGAAGAGACTGCGTATGATGGAGAAGAGGTTGACAATCATCTAGCAACAATGAATTCACTGGGAATTTGATGGTCAAGCCCAGTTAAAGCCCTGCTCCTCAAAAAAAAAAAAAAAGAAAAAAAAGAAAAAAAACCCTTATCCAATCTTAATATCCATCTTTTCTGCCTGCTCCTCCTGAAGCCCCTTTGATCTGATCTGGGCAAGATTCAAGAGCATTTCTGGACACCACATCAAAATTTCAGTATATCTCTTCTAGTCCTGTGAACCTAACAAATCTATTTAACTCTCTGTACATGCATTTCCTCATACAGAAAGTAAGTATAACAATTCTTAACTTTGAAGCATCTTCAGGTTAACAATTTGCCAAGTAAATGCATGGTGTATAGTCATCATTTAAGAAAAACCACAAGGATACTTGCAAATACTTTTTGTGGGTATATATAGGAGTTTCAAATGCTTTAGTCAAAACAATCATTATTAATTTTTAGTAAATAAATGGATTTGTTAACACAGTTATGCTGTTTTATTTTTCCCCCTTTTCAATGTCTATTGTTTGTTTACTTTTTATTTTTTTTAATAAAATTCTGTCTTTAATCTTTCCCTGTGGTTGTCTCAGTCATCTGCCCCAAAGGGTGTTGCCAAAATTCAGTAAGATATAATAGTGTCATAGTGTACAGCATGTAATGATCATTAACCAGTGTCTAGGTTCCAATGTACAGTCTCGTAATCTTGCTGCACTTTAATATTCTAACCTGAAACCTGAGAGTATATTACTTGCAATGATGTAGCAAAATTTAAAAATCAGTGGATAGAAAACCACCTGGTACATAATCCAAATTGCTAATTCTCTCTTCCTTCTCGTGGCTCTTCTTCTGTCTCTAGATTATCAGGAGACACTATTCCTCTTTCATCCTCTTAGCAGATATTTCTGAATGTCTTGGAGATTCAGACCTGTGGAGGCCTCAACAAATCCAAGAGTTAATGGATGAGGTGGGCTGGGCTGAGTTGAGATTTCCTTAAACTTTTTGATTCCTTTAGGTTTGGGTACCAACCTAGCATTTGTTCCTTGTCAGTTCAGATCAGTCTCTCAGCTGAGTCCTACTCTTTGCAACCCCATGGACTGCAGCATGCCAGGCTTCCCTGTCCATTACCAACTCCCAGAGCTTACTCAAACTCATGCCCATTGAGTCGGTGATGCCATCCAACCACCTCATCCTCTGTCGTCCCCTTCTCCTCCTGCCTTCAATCTTTCCCAACATCAGGGTCTTTTCCAATGAATCAGTTCCTCATATCAGGTGGCCAAAATATTTGAGCTTTAGCTTTAGTAACCACCCTTCCAATGACTATTTAGGACTGGTTTCCTTTAGAATTGACTGGATGGATCTCCTTGCAGTCCAAGGGACTCTCAAGAGTCTTCTTGGACACTACAGTTCAAAAGCATCAATTCTTCGGCACTCAGCTTTCTTTATAGTCCAACTCTCACATCTGTACATGACTACTGGAAAGACCATAGCTTTGACTAGATGGACCTTTGTTGGCAAAGTAATTTCTCTGCTTTTTAATATGTTGTCTAGGTTGGTCATAACTTTTCTTCCAAGGAGTAAGTGTCTTTTGATTTCATGGCTGCAATAACCATCTGCAGTGATTTTGGAGCCCAAGAAAATAAAGTCTGTCACTGTTTGCATTGTTTCCCCATCTATTTGCCATGGAGTGATGGGACCGGATGCCATGATCTTAGTGTTTTGAATGTTGAGTTTTAAATTCCTTCACTGACACTATTCATGCATTCAGTGCCTTTCCTTCTCATTCAGTATAAAATTGGTTGCAAGACCAGAAGCAAACGTCTTCCAACTCTTATCCCTAATCCACAACCCTGAACTCATCAGATGCCCTCTCATTCGCTGTTTTGCCACATCCTGCCTCCTTACACTCCAGGCTTTACCCACTTCTGCCTGGAATTCCCTCTTCAGCCAGGGACTCCCATCCTTAATCTATAAGTAGAATGTTCTTTGCATTTTTTCTTTCTAACTTTCACGTGATTATTCATCTGTTATCTTCCTCCCTCCTTTAACATATAAGGCCTATCAGAGCAGGGATGGGGTCTGCTTTGTGGACTGCTTGGCATGGAGCAGTTGCTCAATACCTAGTGAACGAGTGTACTTTTGTGCTCAGTTTTTCAGTCATGTTTGAGTCTTTGTGATCTCATGGGCTGTAGCCTGCCAGGCTCCTCTCTCCATGGGATTCTCCAGGCAAGAATATTTGAGTAGATTGTCACTTCCTACTCCAGGGCATCTTCCTGCATTAGCAAGTAGATTCTTTACCATGGAGCCACAGGAGGCCCTAGAGAATGAACAGATGGATACCTTCAAAACTGCTCATTCAATAACTGCTTTATGCAAGAGTGAATACCATAGTGACCGCAAATAGTTGTAGTCTGTGGCAAACTCTATAGACTAAGAAATTGATATTAAATAAAACAATATCCAAAATAAACATTTGTGACAACATCTGATGATAATGGGTCTTGGTGCCCTCATGTCCAGACTTTGTCCCTTTCCTGGTCTGCTGAGTATTAGATAGTACCTAGCCCTGTGGGCTTCTGGCTCAGTCTGACTGATGGATATTAGTAGCATGTGTTTAGAAGGCCAGGAGAAGAGAGGAACTGGGCATTTACCTTCCTCTCTGCCTCTGGCAGTGACTGCATCTCCTCTGTGAAGTGAAAGCACTTCTTGTCTTTCCCACGTAGGGTTCCTAGTCATTCCTTGTTAGTGTTAATATCTGGGTTGCCTCACTTTCTGTTGTTTTGTTTCTCAATTCCTCCATCAATCATGGAACTAATTATCTACTTTATATTTCCTCCTCTGAAACCTGGAGACATTTCTGGCTGTTTGTTTCGATCTTTGTTTTCCTTCTTAGACTCGGATTAGTGTGCACCATCAACTGAATTGCTTCCAGAGGGAGGCACAGTACATGGGGCAGCATATAACAGACCTCTTCTGGCCCAGTGGAGCTATCCAGGGAGTGGTGGCATGTTATTCTTTGAGAAGAGAGCATGAAGAGGAGTCAATAGAGAAAGCAAGGGCAGAGTGCTTTCCAGACAAGAGAAGTGGTGTATGTGCAAAAGCCCAGTTCCAGGAGGGAGTTGGGACTTTCCAATAAGAGAATGAAGAGTACCAGCTCTGGAGCATTAGGAAGGAGCCCTCTGATAAGGCAAAAAGCATTGGTCAGTCATTCTAGGTCATGTTGGCCATATTTAGGGGCTGATCATACAGTTCTTCCAGAGCAGGACTTTAAAGAGGCAAAGTCAAGGCAATGGCCTCATCTGAAGTGTGCTTTATAAAGGTGATCGGCTGCAAGTCTAGAGCTGGGAGCCAAGTGTGAGGCTGCAGTAGTGCAGGCTTGAGGTCAGCGTGGTTTGAACCAGGATGATGACTGAGATCCAGATGGGACATGGAGAGGCCTGAGTGCCTCCCTTCACTCTCCTTCCCCTCCCCAGACCGCTGAGTGTCACCTCTGTCCCTGTGGGGAGCAGGGGCTGCCAGGTCCATCAGCTTTATTTTCATGCCAATGCTTGAAAGCCTCACCTCAGAGAGAGGAGCCTCTGAAGACGGTGAGAAAGGCAGCCAAGCGAATAAACATTTGCTTTCTTCATCTCCTCCCCACAGAGCAGCTGGAGCAAAAGTTCAAAATAACACGAGGCTGTTAGTCAAAAACTGTCAAACCCTCTCCTCTTTCTTGCATGGTGGCAAACTTCTCCGGAACACACCACGCTTGATTGTTCTGATTCTGGGCCAGCTCCATCTTCCCCTGTGAGCTGAATGGGTTCCTCAGCTCTGCTCACATCTGTGTCTTTTGGGGGATTTCCAGGAGCTCTAAGACTATTTCTGTGTCCTTAGTGAGAACGCTGGGAACCGCTCCTACTGCTCCTTGAAACATTCCTTTTGTCACAAGAATAGATCTATGAGAGAGCAGAAAAATAGGACAGAATGATATTATCTAATAAATATGGCTATTTCATGGCTGGTGAAGAGATGTTAAATTTGAAGCCAGAAGGTGTTTTATGAAATTCCTGTCCTTATTCTGTGACCCTGGGAATCATAAAGCAGAGACTTTGACTTGCATAATAGTTACTCAAGTATACTGAACATTAGTAGGAGAGAGGCACCAGGCTAAGCTCTCCACAAATCATCTCATTTCATCCTCTCGACCAACTTCAGGAAGGAGATTGTTTATTTTCTCCATTTCTGCAGGAAACGAAACAAGCTCAAAGAGATTAAGGGACCAGCATGAAGTCACACGGCTGACAAGTCACTGAAGGACTTGAACTTGGACCATGTGAAGACTTCGTTATGACTATTACCTCCACAACTGGGGCTACCAAGAGCATGAGGTTTAGAGCCCATATTGGAATTTCAGTCTGATGACTCCTCTGCTTTGTTAGCTGTGTGATGCCAAACAAACACCCTGGCCCCTCTGAACTTTGATCTCCCTTGTCTGTGAAATGATGACAATAATACTGTCTTTGTTGAGGCATAGAATTCTATAGGATACAGGACACTGGTGGTAATTTTAAGAGAGGATATATGTATACATGAGGGTGATTCACTTCCTTGTACAGCAGAAACTAGCACAACTGCGAAGTAACTTTTAAAGCAACTATACTCCAATAAAAACAGAGAGGACAATTATATATAGAAAATACCTAATCCACCAGCTCCCTATGATTCCCCGCTCAGTACTTCAGACATTCCACATCAACTCACTCCAGCCTTGCCTCTGAACAAGCTGTGTAGCCTTAAATGAGTCTTTAAAAACCTTGAGTTTCACATGTATGGAGTAAGACTAAATCTGACTTAACTGTAATTTTTTAAAGATTAAAAAGGAAAATATGATATAGACTAACCTACACATCATAGGTGTTTATTTTCCTTTCTTTGGGGAGGCTTTACTGTTCTTTCTGCTTAAAATATTTAAGCAGTAAGTGCTTTACACATATCACTATATCAAATAGGGTTATTCTTTTGATATAATTAATTTATAAAGCACAAGAATACTATATAGAAACTAAAGGTTACTATCATTACTTAATGATTTAATTCTATGAATATTTATCAAGAATGGGCAATTAATACCATGACTAAATTGCATAATGCTTTTNCAAATAGGGTTATTCTTTTGATATAATTAATTTATAAAGCACAAGAATACTATATAGAAACTAAAGGTTACTATCATTACTTAATGATTTAATTCTATGAATATTTATCAAGAATGGGCAATTAATACCATGACTAAATTGCATAATGCTTTTTAATTTAACTTATTCATCTTTTCAGTGCCCCTCATTTTGTAACTAATTTCTTTTTCTTACAAATAAAAGAACAATGTGCCTCTTATCTAGTCAGATTCTAAGAATTGTTGATCCTAGCAGAGAGAAGACATTTTTTTTTTAATGAGCTGTAACTAGTGGATATAAACACTGCTTCAAAACTCTAAACTGATTCAAAAACTCTAATAGTCTTGCACTATCTTTTCTTTATTATTTCACAATTATTATTCCATTGCTGATGATCAATCCCCCCATTTCTGGGTGATTGCCCTATTAATGACAGAGTGATGAGAATGGAATTAAATATTTGCTCCATGGGCTATGCTTAATTGAGTTCTTTCTCTGCTTATTGCAAGCTTTGGGTTTTGAAATTAAAGCCAACAAAAATGATGCTATTTAGAAATATGGCTAAAATTAGAAGTCTTTTAAATATGATAAAAATGCTGGGAGATGAGGATTTAACTTTTTTTTTTTTTTTAATGTTCAGACATGTGGTGTAATTTTAGAAACAAAGCACACTTCTTTTTCCTAATTTTTTTAAAAAATGTGTCCAGATTATATCAAGCATTTACATTGTCCCAGAAACTGTCAAACACTCAGGAATGAAATATAAGACAATGTAAACTTTAAAGTAAGTTTTATATGCAACATTATCTCGCTTAACCTCCAATGCATCTTGAAGAAGAGACTGTCATTATCCTTATTGGCAGAGACAACACTGAAACACACATTCATTCAAGCACAAATATTTCTTTGGAATCTGGGATGCTGGATATTAGGATCTACTGTTTGGCAGGTATTACACTTGGCATTTGGGATATATCGATGAACAGAATATTCAAGACATCTATTATGGTTCTACTATTTTTTCTAGAGGTGTAAACAGAACACAAAATTAACAAGGAAAAAAAAACAAAACAGAAATCTGTTAATTGTATCAAACACTGAAGGTTGAAAATAAGCCTGCCTTGGGAAGATTATAAAGAAGAACATTGTAGAGAGAAAAGCAGGAGCAAAGACCTAGAAAATGGACAGAGCAACACAGCAGACAAGCAAGTGGACAACGAGAGTGTGGTGGGAGCCAGTTCAGACAGGTGGTATGCAGAGCCTAATCCATACACCTGTGCTGCTACTGCTGCTGCTGCTGCTAAGTCACTTCAGTCGTGTCCGACTCTGTGTGACCCCATAGACGGCAGCCCACCAGGCTCCCCTATCCCTGGGATTCTCCAGGCAAGAATACTGGAGTGGGTTGCCATTTCCTTCTCCAATGCATGAAAGAGAAAAGTGAAAGTGAAGTCGCTCAGTCTGTCTGACTGTTAGCGACCCCATGGACTGCAGCCCACCAGGCTACTCCATCCATTGGATTTTCCAGGCAAGAGTACTGGGGTGGGGTGCCATTGCCTTCCCTGCCATACACCTGTATATGATGGGAAAGAGCTTCTACTGCATGGTGAAAATAATAGGAGGCAGGAAAAGTTTTAAAGCAGAATGGCTATGTGACTTTAAAAAATTTATTTGGTTGCCATTTTCTGGAAAATGGACAACATAGGGTGAGAGAAGAAGCAGGGGATCCATTTAAGATGCTGTTCAGGTTGCCTGAAAGGAAGATGATGCAAACTTATACTAGGACAGGGGTATTGGATGGATATGGGGGGACACAGGAGTTTCCAGAGACTGCATTGGTGTCAGACTGGATATGGGAGAAAGAAAAAGAGGGCAAAATTTGTAAAATTTCTGCACAAGCAATTAGATTCATGAGAATTTCCTTTGCTGAAAAGAAATACATGGTTTTCTGTTTCCTTTTATTTTTTATATATAAAAAAAACAGTACAGGGGATATCAATTGTGCCACTTGGACATGTTGTTTGAAATATAAAACTGAAGATGTCCAGGAGAGAGGTGGGCATATATGGTTTAGGTTCAAACTGTTTTCTTGCAGATAATACTTTGTGTTTAGAGCCTATGAATGCTTTTTAAAGGCATGAGATCACCTAAAGGAAGTTTATGTAGAGAAAAGCAGGGAACATAAACCTAAGCCAGGGGCTTATTCTCTCAGAGAAGATAAATAATTTGCTCTACCTTTCAGGGCAAATGGCAAACTTAAATCCTGTCTGACCCCAAAGTCCGTACTTTTATGTTTTATCGCCTATTGGATGATATTTTAAGTGAGTTTTTAAAAATGAATAGACTTTTGATATCCAGGAATGCTGAGAAGGGCACTACAGGCTAAGGACACAGTAATATTTATGGTATAAAAAGTGGGAAGGGACACAGAGTGTCCAGCGGGTGGTTTTGTTGTTCAGCTTGGTTTTAGTATAAGGCCTGGGGAGACACATATCAAGAAATGAATCCAACTAATATGTAGGGCAGGAGAAAGAAACAGCTAGGGGCTTTTTTTCCTCCACTGACTGAGGATTCGTAATGGAGATGATGTTCTAGCATGCTGATTCTGAAAATAGATGATCATGTGTTTGGATGTTTCATCATTATTCTACATGAATTGAGCTTCCCAGGTGGTGCTGCTTGTGAAGACCCACCTGCCAATGCAGGAAACGTAAAAGACATGGGTTCAGTCCTTGGGTCAGGAAGATCCCCTGGAGAAGGGCATGGCGACCCACTCTAGTATTCTTGCCTTGGGAATCTCACAGAGGAACCTGGCATGCTACAGTCCTTGGGGTCATACAGAGTCAGACAACTGACACATCTTAGCACGAGCACCTACATGAATTAGGGCTTCCTTGGTAGCTTGGTGGTAAAAAATCTGTCTGCAATTCAGGAGATGCAGGTTCGATTCTTGAGTTAGGAAAATTCCCCCCAGAGAAAGAAATGGCCACCCACTCCAGTATTCTTGCCTGGGAAATCTTATCTACTGAGGAGCCTGCTGGGCTACAGTCCAGGGGTTCACAAAAGAATCAGACACAGCTAAACAACAGAACATCAGTATGTGAATGTGGAAAAGGTTTAGTGACTTCCAAAGTCAGAATTAAGAAGAGACGTTTTTGAGAGTCAGGTTTAAATTCAACTAATAAAATAGTTCCCAAACTGCCTGACCTCTATAAAGAATGTTATTTCAAGAAGTTCTCAATTATCACAAGTGTTCAAACACACATTAGATGCAGCATTCAATAAAAATGGTCCTTATTTGTCACTTTTTTCCCCCTTTCAACTTTTCAGGACATACTTTAGTCTGTATGGGCTGCTATAACAAGAATAGTAACAACTAGGAGTTTTTAACATCAAACGTTTATCTCACAGTTCTGAAGACCGGGAAGTCCAAGATCAAGGCACTGGTCTATTCAATTCTGTGAAGATTCATTTTCTGGTCTTCTCACCGTGTCTTCACATGGTAGAAGCATCAAGAGACTTCTCTGGTTGCTTTTTTAAGAACACTGATCTCATTCACTGGGACTCCATTCTCATGACCTAATGCTCCTCCAAAAGGTCACACCTTCTATTATCATCACCTTGGGGTTAGGATCTCAACACACAAATTTGGGGGAGGGACATATATTCAGTCCATCAAACCAGCTTTAATCCAAAATGTTCAAGCTGTTCCTTCTTGTACAAGCTCTTTTGGGAAGCATTTGTTATTCCCTATCCCTTACCCAGCTCTATATTCATAGCAATTTCTGACACATGTGAATAGAATAAAGTAAAATAAATTTTCATCTTTACTTTGGTGTTGTATTCATGAAAACGTAGACAAAGTCTTACTGAGACAGAATCAGTATAAAGTATGTAGCTTCACAAAAGTCAGGGAAGGAAATTGAGAAAAGGGGTAAAGAGAGTGTAAAATCAAGAAAAAGAAAAATGATGAAGATTTAAGTTTTCTGTAATTATAATAGATTTGATACGCAATCTGTACATTCTCGTTACCTATTTTTCATATTGGATCAGGACTGTGATGGATAGAGATGTGATATTAATTATAAGAGTTGCTATGAATTGTTTGTGTGTGTGTTAGTAATTCAGCCCTGTCTGATACTTTGTGACCCCATGGATTGTAGCCCACCAGGCTCCTCCATTCATAGAATTCTCTAGGCAAGAATACTGGAGTGGGTAGCCATTTCCTTCTCCAGGGGATCTTCCCTATCCAGGGATTGAACCTGGGTCTCCTGCATTACAGACAGATTCTTTACCATCTGAAATACCAGGGAAGCCCTTAAAAACTTGTTGCTGTTGTTATTATTGTTCATTCCTTAAGTCATGTCCCACTCTTTGCAACTGCATGAACTGTCACATGCCAGGATTCCCTGCCCTTCACTGTCTCTTGGAGTTGGCTTAAACTCATGTCCATTGAGTCAGTGATGTCATCTCATCCTCTGTTGCCCTCTTCTCCTCCTGCCCTCAATCTTTTCCAGCACCAGAGTCTTTTCCAATGAGTCAACACTTCACATTAGGTGGCCAAAGTATTGAAGCTTCTTAGATGTTAGATTAATATTGGAAGATGAGCAAGAGATCTGAAGGAAAAAATAATTTGTTAAGCTCCCATACTTACAAATCCCTAGCTATACTGTCTTCAGTATAGAGCAAACTTCTTGAGCCTCAGATCCTGATCTGTAAACTTGGGATGGCAATGCAGTCTTGTTTGATCATTGAAGGATCAAGTGAGATAACAAATGTAAACAATGATGATACTTCATAATCAACCAATAAAAATCACCTCCTTTTTGTTAGAAGGAAATGAGATGAAAGCATACACCCTCTCGGAGGTGTCAGATACAGTAGGGATTAATAGCTTTAGATAACTACCTTCTGGAGTGTTTTTGCACGAGTTTGTGTCTTGGACTTGAAGTCAAGTAAACAAAGAACGAAGCCACCAAATCCAGCCTTTATTAGGAAAGCAATAAACTTCAACCCTGTAGTTAGAGCTAATATTTGACACTGAAGGCAGCATAGAGTACTGGGAATACAGGGAAAGATTGGGTGTGAGTTTATATATGTGTGCATGTGTGTATGTGAGTGAGGTTATGAGTGGGTGTGAATGCTTGTATGTGTTTATGGTTGTCAATTTATGTGAATATTCTTGTGTGTGTTTGGAGAAGGAGAGACAATACAATGGTCTCTGAGAGCGGAAATAACATGATGAATAAGCAAATGCAGTTGAACGTAGTTACATAGCATCACTAATACCACAGGAGAAAAGGGATACAAATACCACCATGATATGTTAAGATTACATGGTTTTCACCCCCCTACAGCTTTTGGTTCTTTTGTTTATTTGCTTGCTTTTATTTTTTGTCTTACATTAAAAGTAGTAAGTTTTTTTTATTATATATTGGAATATAATTGACTAGCAATATATTAGTTTCAGGTGCATAGAAAATGATTCAGTGATACATGTATCTACTTTTTTTTTCAAATTCTTGTTCCGTTGAGGCTGTGACACGATATTGAGCAGAGTTCCTCGTGTATCCAGTAGGTCTTTGTTAGTTATCCATTTTAACTATTGCAGTGTATCCATGCCAACCCCAAACTCACCCCTTTAGAGCTTTTGAGATTGTGAGAGGTTTCTTGGATAAGTTCAGATGAAGTAAGGATGAAATACCTATATCCAGTGATGGAGACTACACAGAGCACAAGTTTTTCAGCTGCATGCATAAATAGATGGGAATGAATGGGGGATAAATTTCAGCATACAGTCTGCTTGCCAAGTCACGGGCCCACCATGGAGCTGCCTAATCAGAGGAAACAAGTGTTTAATTATGCTTTATTTCTTCTCATTTATATAAAGATGCTCTATGGGAACCTGGTGGTCATGCCTAGACCAGTATCTCCAGGCCATACTAGAGAAATGGGAAACAAGGATAGGTAGCACGGCATTCTTCTTTCACATTTTTTGAGGTGTAAATATTGACTCACACTACAAAGATATAAAGCTAAAAAGGAACAATAAGGGACTCGTAGAGAAAAGGTAGCTTCCCCCAAAGTCTTGTTTTTTTGAGAAAAATAATCCCCTTAGAATTATTAAAAAGTGGGTACTAAAGCGTTATGTACTGAGTGGAAGTGAAAGTTTGAGTTGCTCAGTTTTGAGGGACTCTTTGAGACCCTGTGGACTGTAGCCTGCCAGGCTCTTCTGTCCATGGAATTCTCCAATCAAAGGTTGCCATTCCCTTCACCAGGGGATCATCCTGACCCAGGGATCGAACCTTGATCTCCTGAATTGCAGGAAGATTCTTTACCCTCTGAGGATGGACTGAGAGATGTTCCCCAAATAAACATGCTCAAGCTTTAATCTCCAATGTGACTGTTTGGGAAGGCAATGTGACTGTGTCTGTGAGGAAGTGATAAAAGTTAAATTAGGCTGTAATTTCAGGGCCCTAATCCTGTAGGGCTGGTGCCTTATAAGAAGAGGAAGAGATACAAGGCCTCTCAGTCACATAAGGACACAACAAGAATTTGGCTGTTCACAGGACAATTATTCCAGATGTTTGAGGAAATAAAGTTCTATTGTTTAAATGACCCAGTCTGTGGTTTTTTGTTGTTTTAGGTAGCCCAAGCTGATTTATACATGTGGCTACTTCATAAGAGCACATACATGATTATTTCTTATAACATTGTCAAAATTCCACAAAAAGCTATGATCCAAGTCCTGTGTTCTTTGCTGATAGACCCAAGAATTGATGTATATGGCCAACCCTTACATTATTTCTCTAAATGCATTTTAGTTAACTCAAACTTCTACAACAAAGCACCATTATATGTGTGCTTTAAACAACAGACATTTATTTCTCACAGTTATGGGATTGGAAATCTAAGGTCAGTGTTCCAGTCAGGTTCCAGTCAGGTTATTTTCTTGTTCTTTCCAGTCAGCCTTTCCATGTGGGAAAGGCTCACATGGCCTTTCTTCCAAGCATGTGAATGGAAAGAGATGTTGATTTCCCTTCAGATTCTTATAAGAACACTGATCACATTATGAGGGCCGCCACCCTCACTAGCTAACTTAATCCTAAATACCTCCTAAAAGCTCCACTGGCTCACCCAAGTATCTTCACACTGTGAATTAGAACTTAAATATATGAATTTTCTAAAGATATGAATGGCCAGTCCATAATATTTAATGTGAATTATATGGTCATTTTTACACATGGCACAAAATTATATTACCAAAATTCTGAATAACCCTGAGAGACACTTCTGAAACTAAAATTCTCTGATCCAGATGACTGGCTTTGACAAGCAGCATAAAATTTTTACCAACATGTATCACCTCCTTGATCTGCATTTTTCTTCAATTTTTGCAAACAGTACATAGAGTCAAGAGATACCTGGAGAAACAGGCAAATTTGGCCTTGGAGTATACAAAATGAAGCAAGGCCAAGGCTAACAGAGTTTTGTCAAGAGAACTCACTGGTCATAGCAAACACCCTCTTCCAACAACACAGGAGAAAACTCTACACATGGACATCACCAGACGGTCAATACCGAACTCAGATTCTTTTCAGCCAAAGATGGAGAAGCTCTATACAGTGAGCAAAAACAAGACTGGGAGCTGACTGTGGCTCAGATCATTAAATCCTTATTGCAAAATTCAGACTTACATTGAAGAAAGTAGAGAAAACCACTAGACTATTCAATTATGACCTAAGTTATATTCCTTACAGTTATGTAAGGAAGTCACAAATAGATTCAAGTGATTAGATCTGATAGACAGAGTGCCTGAAGAGCTATGGAGGTTCATGACATTGTACAAGAAGTAGTGATCAAGACCACCCCAAGGAAGAAAAATGCAAAAAAAGGCAAAATGGTTGTCTGAAGAGGCCTTACAAATAGCTGAGAAAAGAAGAGAAATGAAAGGCAAAGGAGAAAGGAAAGATATACCCATTTGAATGCAGAGTTCCAAAGAATAACAAGGAGAGATAAGAAAACCTTCCTCAGTGATCAATGCAAAGAAATAGAGGAAAACAATAGAATGGGAAAGACTAGAGGTCTCTTCAAGAAAATTAGAGATACCAAGGGAACATTTCATGCAAAGATGGGCTCAATAAAAGAAAGAAATGGCATGGACCTAACAGAAGCAGAAGATATTAAGAAGAGGTGGCAAGAATAAACAGAAGAACTACACAAAAAAGATCTTTATGACCCAAATAATAACGATGGTATGATCACTCACCTAGAGCCAGACATCCTAGAATAAGAAGTCAAGTGGGCCTTAGGAAGCATCACTACAAACAAAGCTAGTGGAGATGATGGAATTCCAGTTGAGCTATTTCAAATCCTAAAAGATTATGTTGTTAAAGTGCTATACTCAATAAGCCAGCAAATTTGGAAAACTTAGTTATCATCACAGGACTGGAAAAGGTCAGTTTTCATTCCAATCCCAAAGAAAGACAATGTCAAAGAATGCTCAAACTACCACACAATTGCACTCACTTCACATGCTGGCAAACTAATGCTCAAAATTCTCCAAGCAAGGCTTCAACAGTGTGTGAACGGTGAACTTCCACATGTTCAAGCTGGATTTAGAAAAGGCAGAGGAACCAGAGATCAAATTGCCAACATCCACTGGATCATCGTAAAAGCAAGAGAGTTCCAGAAAAAACATCTACTTCTGCTTCATTGACTATGCCAAACATTGACTCTTTCCACAAACTGTGGAAAATTCTTAAAGCGATGGAATACCGGAACTCTTTACCTGACTCCTGAGAAATCTGTATGCAGGTCAAGAAGAAACAGTTAGAACCAAATATGGAACAACAGACTGGTTCCAAATTTGGAAAGAAATACATCTCACATACAGGGTTATTGTTACCATCTTTCTAAATTCCATATATATGCGTTAATATACTGTATTGGTGTTTTTCTTTCTGGCTTACTTCACTCTGTATAATCGGCTCCAGTTTCATCCATCTCATTAGAACTGATTCAAATGTATTTTTAATGGCTGAGTAATACTCCATTGTGTATATATACCACAGCTTTCTTATCCCTTCATCTGCTGATGGACATCTAGGTTGCTTCCATGTCCTGGCTATTATAAACAGTGCTGCGACGAACACTGGGGTACACGTGTCTCTTTCAATTCTGGTTTCCTCAGTGTGTATGCCCAGCAGTGGGATTGCTGGGTCATAAGGCAGTTACCCTGTTTGCAAGACAGCAAAGGAGACACAGATGTATAGAACAGTCTTTTGGACTCTGTGGGAGAGGGAGAGGGTGGGATGATTTGGGAGAATGGCACTGAAACATGTATAATATCATATAAGAAACAAATTGCCAGTCTAGGTTCGAAGCAGGATACAGGATGCTTGGGGCTGGT
>SJYX01006965.1:145771-159582 GCA_006410675.1 Oreotragus oreotragus
CCAGTCTATGTTCAATGCAGGATGCAGGATGCTTGGGGCTGGTGCATGGGGATGATCCGGAGGGATGATGTGGGGAGGGAAGTGGGAGGGGGGTCATGTCTGGGAGTTCATGTACACCCGTGGTGGATTCATGTCAATGTATGCCAAATCCAATAGAGTACTGTAAAGTAAAATAAAGTAAATGAAAAATAAATAAATAAAAAGAAAAGAAAAAGCAAAAAATAAATAAATAAATAAAAAATGTCATTTCTCAGAAGAAAGCTTCCTACTATTCCTAGTTTCTTAAGTGTTTTTTTTTTTTTTAAATTATGAACGCATGCTGGATTTTATCCAAAGATTTTTCCCTATATCAATAGAAATGTTCATGTGTTAGTTGTCTATTATCCTATTTACACAGTGTATCACATGAACTGATTTTCAGATATTAAACCAACTTTGAATTCCTGGAATAAAGTTCACTTCATCATGGCAAATTTTTATTTTTATTTTTATTTTTGTAATATGCTTCTAGATTACTTTGCTGGTGTTCTTAATAGATTTTAGTTGACTTCTTCATTTTCATTTTCTGTATGACCTTAGGATAATTTCCAGCTATTTTAAACAGGTTTGAGATATATATATTTTTTTAATATAAATAAATATATTTATTTATATATATATATAACACATATATATCAGACACACTGTGTCTGTGTGTACCACTTTTGTTCTTTTCATTGGTGAGATCTTTATACCAGAAGTCCATGGGAATAATGTACTGGAGCATATATTCTTGAAACAATATGCTATAAAGCCCAATTTTCTCTGGATGTGATTGTGGACTTCAGATATAAATGAGTAAAAACAATTAGAGAGTCTCAGACCAATGACACACATTGAAATGTTGAACCATTATGGCAGTAGACCTTGGATATTTTTCTTTTCTTTTTTTTTTTAATATGTAACTCATTGATTTCAACTCTGCTCAAAGAGCTATTTGACACAGGTGACAATCAGAGCTAAATGTTTGTTGTAAATTCAGATACAGCCAATCATGTCTAGAGTAAAACCATTATATGTGATGGAACAAAGAGGCTTAGTTGAACAAATTTTTACTAAAGGAAAAGAGGGTCATTCAACAAATATTACTGGGATCCTTTCCATGGGCCATGACTTTATGATGTATTGTCCACACCAGGACAATTTTAAGAATAAAAGAGAGCACTATGAGTAATTATGCCAGAGAGTATGCACAAAGTATGACTCTTCTGAGTAAACCAGAATGTATTTAGTATATTCATCACACTTATATAGCAGGTCTCACACTAAGCTTTGCATATCAAATAGTAATTTGCCATTAGGGCAAGTTCATGTAGCTCTTCCAGCAGAGTGAAGGAGAATATGTTAATCAAGTAATTATATAAAAACCTAATTACAAACTCTGATGAGGTCTATGAAGGAAATGGACCAGGGGCAATGCAGATGTTTACCAGGGAAACCCAATATAGGCTGGAGATTTGGGGAAATTTTTCTTAGGAGGTTTGTACTGAGAGCAACAATGTGAATGGGCATTAATTAGGTGAACAGAGAGAATGAAAAGAGCTCTAAGCAACAGCAGCATGGGGTACAAAGGCCCCAGGCAGAAGGGAACTTGACAGATTCAAGATGAGGGGTAAATTGGTATCAGATAAAGACAAATAAAGGCAAAGACTAGATTATAAAAGCTCCTTTATGCTTTGTTAGTGCTTTAACAAGCTACTATGGTGTTTTATGGCTAACTCTGTGTGTGTGTGTGTATGTGTGGTCACTATAAACAAGATCTTGAAACAGAGCCCTGAAGACCAGACTCTGTAACAGAATAAAATGAAATGGTTAAGATATAATTTATCATCACTCATTTTCTATCCGGTTACACAGACAACAAATCATCACTTCCAGGAACTGAAAATGTCTTCCAGAGTTCTAATAATAGGGTTCCTGAGCTTTTGTTTCAGCCTCCACTCAACTGAAAAGAAAGGACAGAGTACGACCGCTTTCTTTACTTCTGTGACCGTTGTCAGTGAGCAACATGCTTATGCTCATGACACTGTCACTAATATGAGCTACTTTCTAGAATGCTACTTTGTCCCTAATGATTCACAACACAGGACCAATAGATGTATCAAGACATATGTGAATCAACAAAAAATTATCTATGGATTTCTCTTAGGTACTGTCATTCTACTAAATTTTATATAGCTACACATAGTTTTAGCCCAAAATACTCTGGTCTTTGTGAATTGAAAAAGGAAGGATGGTTGGGACAAAGAGTGGAGAGAGAATAGAGTAGATATTCTAATTAATTTAGAAAAGACTCAATTAGTATTGCCACAACAATGCTCATAACAAGCTATCTCAAAATGCAGCAGCTTTCAATAACACTTTTGTTCTCATGCCCCTTGGCTATTTATATCCACTGTGGTTTCTCTGTTCTAGACTCAATGATTCTTTTTTAGACTATGGTTCACCTGGGCTTCATTCTAGGCCATGGGCTTTGTTCAGGTCCACTCCTATATATATATATTCCTTTCTTTTATTTGGATCAGCAGTAAAAATAGGGAACATTCTTGCTACAGGCAATGACTTGAGTCTAACCTCAATAGGTGGAAAAGATTCTTATGTCCACAGTAAAAGAGAAAGGTGATAAATATTTGCTGAACAATAGCCCAAATTATACTCAGCCTAAATCAGGCAGTTCCATAGCTTGTCCTTTTAACTTCAAAGCAAACACAGATGTCAATCATATTATGACCATTTCTTCTTGCAGGTAAAGTGCCTTGGTCCTCCCTCTAACCTGGACCCAAGTTTACTAAATTTGAACTTGAAAGGCAACTTGCAAAATTCATCTTTGGAAATTCAAAATGCAAGATGATAAAGGACTGGCACTGCATTTAAGATCCATTAATCTCACTCTTCACTTCCTCACATCACTTATTGCTTTCAGACACTCAAAATTGCCGGGTTGGGCCTACCCTAGTGGACCAGTGGTTAAGAATACGTCTTCCAATGCAGGGGACACTGGTTCAACCCTTGATCTGTGAAGATCCCACATACTGTGGAGCCCTCAAGCCACAACTACTGAAGCCGTAACCCTAGACCCCATGCTCTGTGACAAGAGAAACCAGCGCAGCAAGAAGCCCACTCACTGCAGCCGGAGAATGGCCCCTGCTCGCCACGCTAGAAAAAAAAGCCCACTCACAACAACAAATACCCAAAGTCGCTAAAAATAAAAATAAATAAAAATATATATATATTTTAAACTGCTGGCTTGTTTCATTATCTATGCTGTTGTTTATAATGTACCTTTTTCTGCGAATGCGAGCTCTGCCCCCTACTTTGTCATTTTAACAAATACATTCTCTTCTTTCAAGATTCAGATCACGGGACACTTTTCTTGGCAAGTTTCCAGTGTTTGGCAGTCAGTAAGTGGCTAATAGTTTTTTGTTGTTTTTGAGTAAATAATCACATCTAAATCTATTTATCTACATTGAATTAAACTGAGACTCTGAAAGTAAAACTGACTCATTCCAAGTCTCACTGCATGCCGTCTTCTTAGAAATTGTTTCATTCAGAGGCAGCCACGGGTGTAAACCTGCAGGTCACCAGTTCTTAGCAATTTGAATCTGTTTGAGCCATCTTAACAGCCAGCTCACAAAGATTTTCAGATTAGCTCTTAGAAAATCAATTGACTTGCAAGGCCTTAGTTTTAATATCATTTCATTAATAATTTAAGATCATGCTACTTTTAGAGTCAGCTCTCTCCTTTTTAAGTAATCAACTCAGAGTTGGTTTTCTTCTACTTGGTCTAACTAAAAAGCATTAGACAGGAAGACACATCTGAAATAAACCCAGGAGAAGGCATGAAGCAGAGCCTACTGTCAGAGAAGGTTCATGACATGTCATGGGATATTTGGGACATTTGGTGATGCTAGTGGTAAATAATCTGCCTGCCAATGCAGGAGACATAAGAGATTCAGATTTGATCTCTGGATTGGGAAGATCCCCTGGGGGAGGAAATAGAAACCCACTCCAATATTCATGTCTGGAGAATCCCATGGACAGAAGAACCTGGCAGACTACAGTCTATAGGGTCTCAAAGAGTCAGACATAACTAAAGCAACTTAGCATGCACACATTCATGTGATAGGAAATGACTGAGAGAAAGACAAAACAAACCTGGTCTCTTGGCTATCTGTAGTTTTCATTTCCCGGGATATATTCATCCTTATTTTGTCTTCATCAATCTTTATTTTTTATGTAGAGTTTTCTTCCACCTTTTAAGAACAAGTGGATTAAATGGAAGTGAAAAGAAAGAATGCTTAACATCAATGATTATAAAAAGACAATCCCACAGCTTTTTCTGAAACTCTTGGGATAAAAAATCATATTTTCTGTTGATCTTGGACATAAAAGACTGCACTTTTAGCAGTCCACGTGGCTTCTTTTCTGACAGTGTAATAGTCCATTAGAACTGATGGTGGGAGAAGATCTAAGTCTTTAAATTCATTGGATATGGTGATACCTAATAGGAATTCTCATGTGTGTGATCTGTAATTTCCATCCCTCTTTTTTTCTTCACTAGTTTGACTTGACTTTTGAAAGTGAAAGTCAGTTGAGTCTGACTCTTTACGACCCCATGGACTGTACAGTCCATGGAATTCTCCAGGCCAGAATACTGGAGTGGGCAGCCTTTCCATTCTCCAGAGGATCTTCTCAACCCAGAGATTGAATGCCTCCTGCATTTCAGGCAGATTCTTTACCATCTGAGCCACCAGGGAAGCCCTAGGAATTAAGGCAGATAATGTGTAGTCTTTGAAACTGGGAAACAAAGTAAGAAATTGGTGACTAAAACATAGCAAAAAATTCCATTTTAAAAAATTGTTGAATGACTAGAGGCTCAGAGTCAACTTTTTATCAGAACTAAAAAAATTAAGATAAGATAAAGTATCTATACAGAATGTACACTCTGTAAATGCTAAGGATTTTTCCCATAGATATAAATAAAGGAGAAATTAAAGGATTGTCACATGTTAAGTTTCAAAAATAGAAAGTATATGGTGTGTTTAGGGAATGATAAGTACATTTGGTATAATTAAGGTAAAGCACACGAGAAAGGATGTGATGAATGATGAAGAAATGCCAGTTGAGGCCAGGTTGTGAGGGTACATAGGAATCTTATTGCAAGATATGTGCTATGTTCTTTAGGAAAATGAAAAGACAGTAGAGCTAATTATGTTTGTTTATTTGTTTCCTTTCTCATTCTTTCTCAAGTTAAACTCAGAGCTTATCCACATCAAATATAAATTGTGCTGCACCTTAGGTCAAAACTCTCATTTCTACCTGGTAGGAAATAGAGTTGGGTCATTAAATCTACTCAGACAGCTTTTCTTTTAATCATTTGCTTAATATAATGTGTTTTAGTCATTCAAAGGGAACTGTGGAAGTCTGTTTCTAACTTAGAGTCTGTGTGAGACCAGCTAGGTGAAAGCTGTCATTTTTCATAGGAAAATTTTGAAGCTAATTTTTCTACTTAGCTTAGTTCAGATCTGCTACTAACTAACTGTGCCATCTTGGGAAAGCAATTCTCTTCTTTTGAACTTGTCTCACTACACCTAAAATAAAGTATTCCATTTCAAACTCAACAGAGATAAATGATCTTTTCTGTGTCTGATATCCTGAGCACCATTGTAATGAGAAGTACATGGAGTTTTGTTTCTCAATGTGCAAGTCTTCTGAGGATGCGGAGGGATAAAAACAGTTCCTAAGGCCCCTGGGTTTATAAGTTAGAGCCATGTAGACTCCTCTCTTCAAAGTAGCCAGTACTATGATTTGTGACTAAAGCTGGCTTGTGATAGCCCTCGACCATGGCCTTTACTCATAGCTAATTCTTAGTGAAGATGTGTCTTTGTTTAATTTTTGTCTGGTTGGTTGTTTTGTTGAATAGTTGGTTATATTGTTCATATGAGTGAACCTAGATTTTTCTAGATCCAGGCTCTCTGACCAACATTTCATATTATTTTGATTTACTTTTGCTGATTTCTTTTTCCTAAGCAGACAATTCAAAGATGGATATATACATAAACATATAAGATGGATATATTTATAAACATATGAAGTGAAGTGAAGTCGCTCAGTCGTGTAACCCCATGGACCAGGCTCCTCAGTCCATGGGATTTTCCAGGCAAGAATGCTGGAGTGGGTTGCCATTTCCTTCTCCAATAAACATATATATGTTTGTAAATATATATAGCTTTCCCAGTGGCTCAGTCGGTAAAGAAGCCACCTACGATGCAGGATACACAAGACACACGGATTCGATCCCTGGGTTGGGAAGAATCCCTGGAGGAGGGCGTGGCAATGCATGCCAGTATTCTTGCCTGGAGAAGCCCATGGACAGAGGAGCCTGATGGGCCATAGTCCATGGGGGTGCAAAGAGTCGGACACAACTTAAGTGACTGAACATGCATATACACACATGTATATGTATACATGCGTGTGTGTGTGTATATATATATATGGTGATATGCCTACACTCGTTGACTTATTAATAGGATTATTTTTAAAGAAGTGATATTCCAAGGTTGTCAAGCCCAATGCTAGGACTAATTGCCACTGTTTTTTCCCTGGCCTTCAGGGCAAGACCACCTTACCGACTCTTTTGCTTTGGTGAAAAACAATGTGTGAGCTTCTTGACTGAAAAAGAATTTGTAGTACTTGTAGCACTAAATAAGGATCGAGCTCCAGCTATTCAATCCTGATCCAGCTATTCAATCCTGATCCAGCTATTGCAGATGACCCAAAACTCTTTTATATTCTATTTATTCCAGTCATTTAGTTTATCTGATTGATTTTTGATACTTTACTTCAGCACTTTATACAAATTGAGCATTTCCATGTAGCTTAGACACAGGACATGTATATAAGCATTTTTTACATAGTGTGTGTGTGTATATATATATATGGTGATATGCCTACACTCGTTGACTTATTAATAGGATTATTTTTAAAGAAGTGATATTCCAAGGTTGTCAAGCCCAATGCTAGGACTAATTGCCACTGTTTGTTCCCTGGCCTTCAGGGCAAGACCACCTTACCGACTCTTTTGCTTTGGTGAAAAACAATGTGTGAGCTTCTTGACTGAAAAAGAATTTGTAGTACTTGTAGCACTAAATAAGGATCGAGCTCCAGCTATTCAATCCTGATCCAGCTATTCAATCCTGATCCAGCTATTGCAGATGACCCAAAACTCTTTTATATTCTATTTATTCCAGTCATTTAGTTTATCTGATTGATTTTTGATACTTTACTTCAGCACTTTATACAAATTGAGCATTTCCATGTAGCTTAGACACAGGACATGTATATAAGCATTTTTTACATGTTTCACTGTTTACCTAAGATGCACATCGTATTTACAGATCTACTTAGTAACTTTTCTTTTTTCTCCGAATTTGTATTATCAGTTCAATACTTTTCCCTGTTGTTATGGACTGAGTTATGTCCTCCAAAATTTTTGAGAGTCCCTTGGACAGCAAGGTCAAATCACTAAATCCTAAAGGAAATCAACCTTGAATATTCACTGGAAAGACTGATTCTGAAGCTGAACTTCCAATACTTTGGCCACCTGATGCAAAGAGCCGACTCACTGGAAAAGATCCTGATGCTAGGAAGGATTGAGGGCAGGAAGAGAAGGGGACAACGACAGAGGATAAGACGGTTGAATGGCATCACTGACTCAATGGACATGACTTTTGAGCAAACTTCAGAAGATGGTGAAGGACAGAAAGCCTGGAGTACTACAGTCCATGACAGAAAGTCGGACACAACTCAGCATGTCTCAAATGTGCCTGTGTTCAGAATGGACATTTTAAGAGGTAATTAAAATAAAATGAGGTCATATGGATAGACTCTAATCCAATACGACAAGTGCTCTTATAAAAAGAGAAGAGTGGACACAGATGTGTACACAGATATAGAACACTGGACAGAAGAAATTGAACCTGCTGATATCTTGATCATGAATATCTAGCTTCTAAAATCATGAAAAATGCATTTCTGCTGTTTAATTCCTCCATTTTGTGATATTTCATTATGTAAGCCTGAGCAAAAATAATATATCTACTCAAGTGGATTGCACAGAAACCATTCTTGCAAGACTACATCAGTGTTTATGTAACTCAGGTATAATCAAAGTCACATGAAGTCATGTTCCTGCAGAGTATATGTTCAAAGAAACAGCGTGTCAAAAAGCAAATGACATAGAGAGGAGGAGAGGAAGAAGGGGGTTATTGGGAAGGGGAAGAGCACTGGAAGGGAAGGAAAAGAGGAAAAACAAGGAAGAGAAGAATAATTGTTTTTGTCTTTTTTTGAAGATAAATGCATAGTTTTGTGCCTTTGATGCATTTTATTAATAATCAACAAGCACACAATATTAAAAATTTTATCAGATTCCTGCAACAAATCTTTTACATTAAAATTACATCCTTCTGTCTTCTTTTGAATCATTTCCTTCTGATTTATAGTGCCCAATCCATTTTTGTTTTTGCTTGATTTTCTCCTGCTCTTCTGTGAACTCTGGATCCATGTTTGCAAACATGTCAGGGCCAATTGCTTGTAACCCCAGTGACCATAAATCCTCTTCCATCATCTCAGACTAGTTTACTTCTGTGTCACAACATCCTGTCCAGTGGAGAATTTGTCTCAGATTTGTATTTTAATGGGATATTATTTGCATGGAAATAAACCTAAATCTTTTAATAAATACCCACTTTGTATTTTCTTTATGTCATGGTCTCCAAATTCATGTGAGATGCACGTAGAATGAAGACAGTTTTCATTCAGTTAAAACAAAGAATAGCTCATTTTCATTTTCTTCACCTTTTCAGATGAGGCAAAATTAACACCCCTCTTTCAAGGAAAATTTGCAGGATGCTTAGTGACTAAACAAAGTACCCACTTGTTTTTCAAAGAGGTGAGAAAAGCAGTCAAAATGAGCTCTTCTGTTATCCCTTGGAGCAGCAGGAAATATTGATTGCCTTGACCTTCACTTTGGTGGGTGAGAAGCATAAAATTGTCAGGCCACCATCCCTTGGATCCCATAGCAGATGAGTAAAGTTATAATTTATTGCATGTGAAGTAAGTATAGAAAATAAAGGCTGAGAATTTATGTCATAGAGCAGATAGACCTCGATTTGAATGTGTTGCTGGGCAAAATCTTGGCTTTCTCTGCACACTGAAGTCAAATGAAAACAATATGAAGACAGAATTTGGAGGTAATAGAAAAGTAGTTTGAATTCTCAGCCCAGCCAGTGGAGAGGGGAATGTAATAGGCTCATGCTTCAAGAACTGTGCCTTACCCCATGAGGAGTCTAGGAGCTTGCAGTCAGGAGTCAGTGATGAGGAGTAAAGGTGTTGGAATCTTTATTTTTTCCTCTTGCCTTGCTTCAAAGACACTCATAGGCTGGTGTCAGTAACCCAGTCACTAAGTTAGGCAGTTCTTTGGCTCTGTGGCCTTCTCTCTGATATGTAACTACAAGAAAAAGGATGTTGTAAGAGTAGACACCAGATACAGGATGTATTTAAGATAGAGTCAAAGAAAAATAGGTGTGAAGTGTAGCTCCTGCAGAATTAGGGGGCAGAAAAGCAAACTTAGTTACAAACATGCAGATTTAGGAGCCTTAAAGTTAAAAAAAAAAAAGGAATGTTCAGGCCTGCTCACTGTTCTCTTTGTTCTTAGGAAAAGTAAAGAGAGAAAAAAAAAAAAATCAACTCATTCCTTTTCTTTTATTTTTTTCATGGCAACAAATGTTCTTGCTGCAGTGGTTTGTTCCTTTATTATGTGATATAAGCATAAAAATATTAACAAATAAATTGATAGTACTTCTTTTCCATTTCAATAAGCTGCTGGTGGCTCAGATGGTAAAGCATCTGTCCACAATGTGGGAGACCCAGGTTCGATCACTGGGTCGGGAAGATCCTCTGGAGAAGGAAATGGCAACCCATTCCAGTACTCTTGCCTGGAAAATCCCATGGATAGAGGAGCCTGGTAGGCTACAGTCCGTGGGATTACAAAGAGTCGGACACAACTGAGTGACTTCACTTTCGCTTTCAAGCTGCTTTGGCATCCTGTTTTGGCATCACTGAATGGAAAAAAATGAAAATTCACTTCTAATAAAAAACAATTCCTTAATTACCAGTTCCCCCAAAAGTTGACAATGAACCAATAATTTGTATAGTATGCTTATCAAAAATGGCTACCATAGAGCCAAGGTGCATCTCTGTTTACATAAAACCTGGGAGGTGTGTCAGCTGTTACTTCAAAGACTACTTTTTCCTTTATGAAAACTGCATCCAAACACTTCACATAAAAAATTCATTTAACTCTGTTTTGATGGGTTTTGTCTGTATCACAGAATCAAGTAAAGCTTTTGAAATATTTTTGTTTGTTTCACATCAAACATCTGACAATTTTGTGAATGCTATTATAAATTCAGTTAAAAATTCAGTGCCAAAACAGCATTATTTATTTTCACAGTGATGATATTAGTATAAATTTTTGTAGGATTCTACTAAAGGAAACTGCTATTGGTTAATCACAGAAGGACACTATTGCTTTATTTAGACATATGTGAAGCATACATGCAATTGGGGTTGTTTGAGGTTCATCTATATATTATAATTGCATCCAGACCAACAATAGCATAGCATTGATTGGAATAAAAGCTGTGTTTCTCAAAAATACAAATAGCTATACTTATACACACTTATAGTAGTACTACAAAATTTTTGTTATTAAACTGATGTGGAATAAAACAAATATATGCATAAATATAGTATATGTGTTTCTCTCTGCTCATCTTCTCATTTTAAAAATGTCTGAATCTACTTTATGAATCTAAGTATCCTAAGGTGAAAGTGGAGGTGTAAAATAAATTATTAAAATATTCTTCAAATAATTTTCAAAATCATTTAGAAATTTTAACTGTAGTATTTACTGATTAAAATTGAAAAAAAAAACCCTCAGCTTTGGAAGCTTTTAATGTATTTTTACCTTGTAAACAAGAAAATCTTGGATTTATTTATACAACANCTAAGGTGAAAGTGGAGGTGTAAAATAAATTATTAAAATATTCTTCAAATAATTTTCAAAATCATTTAGAAATTTTAACTGTAGTATTTACTGATTAAAATTGAAAAAAAAAACCCTCAGCTTTGGAAGCTTTTAATGTATTTTTACCTTGTAAACAAGAAAATCTTGGATTTATTTATACAACAGCAAGGGAAGGACTGAACAAAATAAACCATGAGTCCAATATTTCATTTTATTATTAAATAATTGCACCTTGAATACTTGAACCCAAGAGAAGAATATCTTGACAGGGTTTCTATATTTTACTGAGTGATTTTATCTTAAGTGGAATGTAATTGAGAAGGACTATGATTTTGCTGCAGCTAAATTCTCCAGGCAAGAATACTGGACTGGGTTGCCATTTCCTCCTCCAAGGGATCTTCCCAGTTCAGGGATTGAAACCCGGTCTCTTGCATTGCATGCAGATTCTTTACTGTCTCAGCCACCAGGGAAGACCTAAATTTGGTAAAAAAGAAGGATATAGGGGCAACTTAGTTGACAAGTTTCTTATAAAAACATCCATCAAATTAATTCTGCCTGGAAGTGGGGGAAATGCATTATCTTTGGGTATATCACATTTAAAATAAAATATTTAAATAAAAATTTAAGTTGGAAATACATTCAATTTAATGAACTTATTCTCAGTTTACTTGATATCTTAGCAATTTACTTAATTAAAAACACTGTCCTACAGAGAACAATTAATTGAAAGTGTCAAATATTTCAAATTTATTAACCATAAAAATACAATTTTGAACATATAGTCCATCAATATAATATAACCTGTTAATCAATTTGAAATGTATGAAACATATTTTTCATTCATTTTAAATCTTAAAAGTGAATCATTTTTAAAATAAATGTATTTACTTATATATCGGCTTTGTTAGGTCTTTGTTGCTGATTGGGCTTGTCTCTCATCACACACCAATGCGGGCCACTCTCCAGTTGTGGTTACTCTCTAGCTCTGACTACTCTAGCTTCAGGGGCTTCTCATTTCAGTGGTTTCTCTCATTGTGGATCATGTGGGCACATGGGCTCAGAAGTTGAAGCTCTCAGGTTCTAGAGCCCAGGCTCAGTAGTGTGGCCCATGGGCTTAGTTGCTCCACATCGTCTGGAATCTTCCTGGGTCAGAGATCCAACCTTTGTCTCCTGCATTGGCAGGTGAATTCCTTACCACAGAGCCACCAGGGAAGCCCAAATGTGAGTTATTTTGAACAATGGTTAGTCACATACACTTAATTCCTTCACTGTCCTCTTAGACCTGACAAATGATCTCACACTGATGAAAAATGAAAGTAGGATGGTGAATCCCCACTGCCTACCATCACCACTGCCGATTAGTTGCTAAATCAAGTCTGACTCTTTGCAACCTCATGGACTGTAGCCCACCAAGCTCCTCTGTCCACAGAATTTCCCAAGCAAGAATACTGGAATGGGTTGCCATTTCCTTCTCCAGGATATCTTCCCAACCTAGGAACTGAATCTGTCTCCTGCATTGGCAGGCAGATTCTTTACCACTAAGTCACCAGGGAAGCCTACTGCCTATCATACATTCATCCTATTTCTCTCTGTATTGAACCAAAATTATCTTTTGCCAAGTTAGTGTGTCTTATGCAAATGTCATGTAAAGTCGTTCAGTCGTGTCTGACTCTTTGCAACTCATGGACTGTAGCCTACCAGGCTCCTCCGTCCATGGGATTCTCCAGGCAAGAATACTGGAGTGGGTTGCCATTTCCTTCTCCAGGGGATCTTTCCAACCCAGGGATCAAACCCAGGACTCCCACATTGGAGGCAGACGCTTTAACCTCTGAGACACCAGGGAGCATCACTAAAGAAACACCTGCTGTCCAATTTCTGAATTATGTGAGAATCATTATGAGTCCAGATTCAAAGACATGACTCCCAACACATAGAATGAAAATGCGGGTGGAGGGCAGGGACAACATTTTTAACAGTCTTCCCAGAGGGTTATTTAAAGTTTGAGACACCATAGAGAATCTGAAGAGCACTTTCATTATTGTCTATGATTCAAGTGTGGCATATTAAATGCAAAAGCCTACTACATGTCCAGCCTGGGGACTTTTACACTTTATATCAAAAAATTGAACTTTTTCCAGGAAATGGAGTCCAAACTTATAGCCTAGATATTGTATGGCTTAAGAATTGATTTTATGACTGGATATTAAAATATAGACACAATGAAGAGAGAGAAGTAGAGGGGAAAGTAACATGCCTACTGATATATTCAGTTCACTTCAGTTCAGTTCAGACACTCAGTCGTGTCCCACTCTGCAACCCCATGAATCACAGCACGCCAGGCCTCCCTGTCCATCACCAACTCATGGAGTTCACCCAGACTCACGTCCATCGAGTCAGTGATGCCATCCAGCCATCTCATCCTCAGTCGTCCCCTTCTCCTCCTGCCCCCAATCCCTCCCAGCATCAAAGTCTTTTACAATGAGTCAACTCTTCGCATGAGGTGGCCAAAGTACTGGAGTTTCAGCTTTAGCATCAGTCCTTCCAAAAAAATCCCAGGGTTGATCTCCTTCAGAATGGACTGGTTGGATCTCCTTGCAGTCCAAGGGACTCTCAAGAGTCTTCTCCAACACCACAATTCAAAAGCATCAATTCTTTGGCACTCAGCCTTCTTCACAGTCCAACT
>SJYX01006966.1:8767-23385 GCA_006410675.1 Oreotragus oreotragus
CAGCTTTCTTCACAGTCCAACTCTCACATCCACACATGACCACTGGAAAAACCATAGCCTTGACTAGACGGACCTTTGTTGTCAAAGTAATGTCTCTGCTTTTCAATATGCTATCTAGGTTGGTCATAACTTTCCTTCCGAGGAGTAAGCGTCTTTTAATCACCTTAGTGTCTTGCTTTTCAGAAGACCTGGACCAAAACAGGCCCTATGTTAGTATGACGAGTCATTGCGCTCATATGACTTTTTACCCTCGAGTTATCATTGTGTTCTTATTTCTCACTTGAGAATTAGTAGAATTCACCTGTAGCATGACTACGGTGTTTGTTGACCAAATGTCCCTTATCCACAATGCTGGTAGGCATTTATGAATCAGAAAGATAATATTGGCAGTCTTGAAACTATATCATCATGCTTAATGGGCAGTTACTGCCTGTGTGCTCAGTCATGTCCGACTCTTTGGGAGCCCATGGACTGTAGCCTTCCAAGCTCTTCTGTCCATGGGATTCCCCAGGCAAGTATAGTGGAGAGGGTTGCCATTTCCTCATCCAGGGATCTTCCCGACCCAGAGATCGAACTTGTGTTTTCCTCATCTCTTTTCTTAGCAGGTGGATTCTTTACCACTGAGCCACCTGAGAAACCCCTAATGAGTAGTAGGAAGGAGCTAAAAATAAACCTTCTGCCAGCAAAATCCTTTAGCTTTGGGGGAGAATGTGTTCTTATTCTAGGCACACAGGAAAAGATATTCCCAGATGTTTGAAGAGTAAACTAGTGAAATATTCTCATTGAACAGAATGTGTGAGTGTTTTTACTATAAATGATAATGTCATCTTTACAATGTGAGATATTTTTATGGGTCTTTTATCAGACTTCCTTTGCCTTAATCCTCTGGTCTTCCTGGAGGCATTGAATAAAACCAACCAAACAAACAAAACCCATCATGAAAAGCCTGAAAGCCATTCAAGGTATTTATCAGTACAGAGAGAAAAGTGTTTTGGTCTAGTGCTTTATACTCCAAAAACCCATGTATTAATATTAATAGATAACATTGCAAATGGGGAAGCCTTCAGTGTATAAGAGATGTACCATGGATTATTTGGGATTTTACTAATTAAAAATAACTTACTGTCTCCATTGTAGTTGTTATGTGGATGTTGTTTACTTGGAGTCTTAGATGGTTATTTTTAGCAAAGCAAAGGTTGTTGAGCCTCTGACTTGTTTTCCTTAAAAATGAAGTGCAAGTAGATATGTTAACGATCTCTAGTTGAAAGTGTTAGATTTTATGAGACTCCTGTAATCAGTCTCATTTAACGCTCACTAAAGGGAAGCTTTATGATCTCCTGACTCTGCTCACTGGCCATGCCTAGACTCAGGAAGTCATTTGGCAGCATTATCGGCACAGAAAGGACGGGCTTGGCCCGGGTTTGGCCCCCTAGCCTGAGCTGGCCTGATCTCTTGTTTTGGTCTCTTGCAGCTCTGTGTGACATGCACCCTATGAGAGCTCTCTTCCTCATCCCCCGGAACCCAGCACCGCGGCTGAAGTCTAAGAAGTGGTGAGTTTGGTCTTCGGCGTTTTGCAGATTTAATGTCAAGAGTTTCTGCATTTCTGTTTGGAACGAGCTCAGATCTTTAGGTCCTGCTAACAGGATTAGATGAATATGTACTAAGACTTGTTGAATGATTTTCTGTATGCTGTTATTCATCTTAAAGTACATATTAAGGACCTACTATTTGCACAGTAAGTCCTTATTTACTATGAGGAGATATTAGCTAAAGTGGGTAGCGGAACCCAAGAAGTAACATGGAAACACTTTGATTTATCACTGAGAGTAATATCTTTCCCAGCAGTGCAGAGCATCTCATCAGAACGGCTGATGGTTAAGGGTCAGCCCATTAGATTGGTTGACTTTTCTTCTATTCCTTAAGATATTAATTCCCTAAATGTATATACACATTTGGTACTGTGTGAGGTGATTTCCCGCTCTGTGCATGAACATTTATAATTTTTGTGTTTNAGAACGGCTGATGGTTAAGGGTCAGCCCATTAGATTGGTTGACTTTTCTTCTATTCCTTAAGATATTAATTCCCTAAATGTATATACACATTTGGTACTGTGTGAGGTGATTTCCCGCTCTGTGCATGAACATTTATAATTTTTGTGTTTGCTTTGCTTGCTCTTTATGACAGATGATACTGGCTTCTTCTTTGTGGCAGTGATCTAACCTTTCCATTAATAAACTGATTCACATAAAAAATGACTTAAAGAAAAATACTAAGTGAATACTTGCATGGATGATGAAGGGTATGGTAAAAATTATATTGGTAGTGTCTGATTGACTGGAGTTTGTAAACAGAGTTCTACAGATTAGAGGATTTGAGCTTTTGGCATTTTTGTGCACTGACACCAGAGTCCTTATAGCTTATTCTGGAGCAAAAATTCATTGCTTCTTCCCTTCCCCCTGTGGATACGGTGTATCTTCCTTGATACATTCTCAATTCTGATTCCCTTTGCCATGGGGCCAATTCCTGGACCACTTAAGACTTCCTATCCTTTTCTAGATGACTTCCAGGCAGTTTTGAGCATGAAGGGACAAGACCCTTCTGCCTTTTCTCATATCACGTCATCATCAGGTCCTCGTGTTTCTCACACACTCACCCACAGTTTCCCCCTCCACGATACAAGAGCAATCTTAATTAATACCATTATCCAGGGATGACACAGTGACCCTGGCAGAACAAGAGAAAGACATACTGCACAGAGGGAGGAAAAAGAAATAGCCAGAATAGATGACAGCCTCAGAGTTAGTTGCCAAGGGCTGCATGGGGAGAGAGTGAGAGTTGCTATTGGTAACAAGGAGGCAGAGCATCCCTCCTCCTCTCTCCGGAGGGTCGCCGTGGCGTGAGACATCATTCTCTCCCCAGCAACAGCTTTCCATTGGGCACCACACGGCACATGATCCACAGGTGCCCAGAGGCTCTGCTTCCTCCCTTCTCCCCANCTGGCGTGCTGTGATTCATGGGGTCGCAAAGAGTCAGACATGACTGAGCGACTGAACTGAACTGAAGTGTATATGTATATGTGTGTGGTGTCCATAAAGTGATTGTGTGTGTGTGTAGGTGTGTAGTGGCCATAAAGTGATTGCTTGTGTGTATATATATGTGTGTGTAGTGTCTTTGTGTATCTGCATTTGATCTCTATTTATTTCCTCTCTGATCTTCATTATTTCCTTGCTGGTGCTGACTTTAGATTTTGTTCTTTTTCTAATATTTGTAGGTAATAAGTTAGGTTGTTTATTCCAGATTTTTCTAGTTTTCTTGAGGCTGGCCTGTATCACCATGAATTTCCCTCCAATGACTGCTTTGGCTGCGTCCCATAGATTTTTGTATGGTTGTGTTTTCATTGTCATTTGTTGGTGTGCGTGCATTTGCCTGTGTTCAGGCAGCTGTGTGTAATGGCTGTGCAAGGAACTGGCTGTAAGTGGCCAGACCATCCAGGGGCAATGATGCTGTGCAAGAGAGACTGTGAAACTGGCTGACAGTATGGGTGCCTGAGTGAATGCATTCATACGACTGTGCGATCACGTCTCAGTGTGGCCGGATGCAGTGGTGTTTCCAGCCACTGTTTTCCAGGCTGTGCCATCCAGTATGGCTGTGTTTAGGTGCGGCTGTGTCTGTGTGTGGGTGATTGTGTGTGGCTGTGATTTGCCCTCTGGCTGAGTGGTCTCAGGGTGGCCGGATGCAGTGGTGTTTCCGGCCACTGTTTTCCAGGCTGTGCCATCCCGTATGACTGTGTTTAGGTGCGGCTGTGTCTGTGTGTGGGTGACTGTGTGTGGCTGTGATTTGCCCTCTGGCTGAGTGGTCTCAGGGTGGCCGGATGCAGTGGTGTTTCCGGCCACTGTTTTCCAGGCTGTGCCATCCCGTATGACTGTGTTTAGGTGCGGCTGTGTCTGTGTGTGGGTGGTTGTGTGTGGCTGTGATTTGCCCTCTGGCTGAGTGGTCTCAGGGTGGCCGGATGCAGTGGTGTTTCCGGCCACTGTTTTCCAGGCTGTGCCATCCCGTATGACTGTGTTTAGGTGCGGCTGTGTCTGTGTGTGGGTGGTTGTGTGTGGCTGTGATTTGCCCTCTGGCTGAGTGGTCTCAGGGTGGCCGGATGCAGTGGTGTTTCCGGCCACTGTTTTCCAGGCTGTGCCATCCCGTATGACTGTGTTTAGGTGCGGCTGTGTCTGTGTGTGGGTGGTTGTGTGTGGCTGTGATTTGCCCTCTGGCTGAGTGGTCTCAGGGTGGCCGGATGCAGTGGTGTTTCCGGCCACTGTTTTCCAGGCTGTGCCATCCCGTATGACTGTGTTTAGGTGCGGCTGTGTCTGTGTGTGGGTGGTTGTGTGTGGCTGTGATTTGCCCTCTGGCTGAGTGGTCTCAGGGTGGCCGGATGCAGTGGTGTTTCCGGCCACTGTTTTCCAGGCTGTGCCATCCCGTATGACTGTGTTTAGGTGCGGCTGTGTCTGTGTGTGGGTGGTTGTGTGTGGCTGTGATTTGCCCTCTGGCTGAGTGGTCTCAGGGTGGCCGGATGCAGTGGTGTTTCCGGCCACTGTTTTCCAGGCTGTGCCATCCCGTATGACTGTGTTTAGGTGCGGCTGTGTCTGTGTGTGGGTGGTTGTGTGTGGCTGTGATTTGCCCTCTGGCTGAGTGGTCTCAGGGTGGCCGGATGCAGTGGTGTTTCCGGCCACTGTTTTCCAGGCTGTGCCATCCTGTATGACTGTGTTTAGGTGCGGCTGTGTCTGTGTGTGGGTGGTTGTGTGTGGCTGTGATTTGCCCTCTGGCTGAGTGGTGATGGACAGTTGTGTCTGTGTAGCTGTGGCCGTGTGAGTGTGGCAGGGAGGGCTTTGGGCTCCCATCCCACTCAAAGCACAAGCAAAGCCCTGTGCCCAGCAGCCCTGATTCTCCCTCCCTCTCTCTCTGCTCTGGCCGGTCTTCCCGGCTGCTCCTTGGGCGCGCCAGCAGGCTCAGGGCCTTTGCGCTGCGTGTCTCCTCTGCTCAGAGCATCCCCCACCCCCACTCCCTCAGATCTTGGCTCAAATGTCCTCTTTTCGGTAAGGCTTTCCCTGACTCAGTGACCGTGTCTGCCACTTCACCACCACGCCTCTCCTGCCTTGTTTTTCTCCATCTGATATTCTACATAATTTACTTATTTTTGTGCTTCCCCCAGCAAAATGAAAGCTCTCCAAGGGCAGGGATTTTGTCTATGTCTTTTCCATGGTTGAGTCCCTCATCCCAAGACAGTGCCTGGCACACCACTGGTACTCAGTAAATACGTGTGGATTGACTGCACACATGCATGCCTGGGAACCTCCTGGCGTGTTTCCGGGTGTGTGGGTGTGTGGCGGGCCTGCCGGGTGGGTCTGGTTGGCTGGGATGTGTGTGCGGAGCTCTGAGACCACCTGATGGACAGGGCTGGGAGGGCAGAGGTCAGCTCCACCCACCCAAGGCCAGGCCCCCTCTGTGGCCCAGATCTTCCTGTGGTTGGGGGCAGCTGCCGGTGAGTGGAAGCAGGAGGCTGTGGCCTGGGGCCAGGAGTACCTGAAGACCCACCCAGCAGGGAGGAGCCTGGCCGCACCCATCGTGCTGGTCAAGCAGGGCCACGAGCCTCCCACCTTCACTGGATGGTTCTGCGCCTGGGACCCCTACAAGTGGAGTGTGAGTGGCACCTGGACTCCCCATCCCCACCCTAATCCACGAGGAGGGGGCCACCCTGGTATACTGAGGGGGAGCCATCACCCTGCCCAGGGACCTCGGGTCTGTGGAGGGAACCTGATCCCTTCGTTGCCCCTCCGTCGAGCTCCCATCCTGATTCTTGCCCCTAGAACACCCAGTCCTATGAGGAGGTGGTGGAGGGTGACCTGGGAGCAGTTTCTACCATCTCTGAGATAACAGCCGTGAGTATTAGGGCCCCTCTTCCCTGGTGGCTCAGATAGTGAAGAATCTGCCTGCCATGCAGGAGACCTGGGTTCAATCCCTGGGTTGGGAAGATGCCCTGGAGGAGGGCATGGCAACCTACTCCAGTAATCTTGCCTGGAGAATCCCCATGGACAGAGGAGCCTGGTGGCCTACAGTCCATGGGGTCACAAAGAGTTGGACCCAACTGAGCAACTAACGCACACATACACACACACATACACACACACATACACACACACACTCATGGGTCTGGGCTAGCATGGCCCAGAGGCCAGAATGAGCAGGGAAGGAGCCAGGCGCCGGAAGGGGCAGGAATGGCGTTGGGGGCAAGAGGACCAGGCAGCTCAGCGCAGCCTCCCGAGGGAGCCTATCCCCCAGCTTCCTGAGCCTGAGGCCCCTCTCCTGGCAGGAGATCGTCAACTTCCGGCTGTCCAGATGGCCAGGCAATGACAGGGCAGGCCCGTTGGCCCTGCAGGCCCTCAAGAGCTCCGAGGACAGCTCTGAGACCTGGAGCTCGCTCTCGGAGCTGGGCCCCCACGCGGGCACCAGTAGCCGGAGCACCGTCAGCAGCACCAGCGGCAGCAGCTACCGATCCCTGGGCAGCGGGGGCCTGCCCCAGGAACAGCCGAGGCACCAGGCTGCCGAGGACCTGCCGGAGGGCGTGGACCCGGCCCACAAGGAGGTGGGTGCTCAGAACCCCTGCTGCTGCCAGTCCCAACCCTCGTGCAGGGAAAGCTGAGCTGCAGGCACCCAGGGCATGACCCACAGGTGGTGGGCCATGGGCGGCTGCCCTGGGAGATGAGTGTTCCAGATGGGGAGATGGACCGAGAGACAAGGGAGAGGATGGCACGTCTGGGTGGGTGGGACTGTTGTGGGCTCAGCTGACAGCCTGCCTCTGCACCCACTCTCTCCTGCCCCTGCCCTGCCCCAGGCGTCTCTCTCAGACTCTGACTTCCAAGGTATCTTTGGGAAGTCCAAGGAGGAGTTCTGCAGCATGGCCAAGTGGAGGCAGCAGCAGGAGAAGCAGCAGCTTGGCTTCTGAACCCAGGCCCTGCCCTGCCAGTGCCACCCAGATGGCCCAGGCCTGGGCACCCGCCTGCAGGCACCTCCTCACAAATAGCTGAGCCTGAGGAGGCCCTCCTGGCACTCCCTCCTTGGAGACTCCTGGTCCCTAAAATAAAAGCCAGTGGCTCTGACCGGGTGTGGTGAGTCAGCTTTCAGGGCTGGGTCACTCAGGTCCGCCAGATGTGTATAAGAGACAGGTCTGTGTGTGGGTGACTGTGTGTGGCTGTGATTTGCCCTCTGGCTGAGTGGTCTCAGGGTGGCCGGATGCAGTGGTGTTTCCGGCCACTGTTTTCCAGGCTGTGCCATCCTGTATGACTGTGTTTAGGTGCGGCTGTGTCTGTGTGTGGGTGGTTGTGTGTGGCTGTGATTTGCCCTCTGGCTGAGTGGTGATGGACAGTTGTGTCTGTGTAGCTGTGGCCGTGTGAGTGTGGCAGGGAGGGCTTTGGGCTCCCATCCCACTCAGAGCACAAGCAAAGCCCTGTGCCCAGCAGCCCTGATTCTCCCTCCCTCTCTCTCTGCTCCGGCCGGTCTTCCCGGCTGCTCCTTGGGCGCGTCAGCAGGCTCAGGGCCTTTGCGCTGCGTGTCTCCTCTGCTCAGAGCATCCCCCACCCCCACTCCCTCAGATCTTGGCTCAAATGTCCTCTTTTCGGTAAGGCTTTCCCTGACTCAGTGACCGTGTCTGCCACTTCACCACCACGCCTCTCCTGCCTTGTTTTTCTCCATCTGATATTCTACATAATTTACTTATTTTTGTGCTTCCCCCAGCAAAATGAAAGCTCTCCAAGGGCAGGGATTTTGTCTATGTCTTTTCCATGGTTGAGTCCCTCATCCCAAGACAGTGCCTGGCACACCACTGGTACTCAGTAAATACGTGTGGATTGACTGCACACATGCATGCCTGGGAACCTCCTGGCGTGTTTCCGGGTGTGTGGGTGTGTGGCGGGCCTGCCGGGTGGGTCTGGTTGGCTGGGATGTGTGTGCGGAGCTCTGAGACCACCTGATGGACAGGGCTGGGAGGGCAGAGGTCAGCTCCACCCACCCAAGGCCAGGCCCCCTCTGTGGCCCAGATCTTCCTGTGGTTGGGGGCAGCTGCCGGTGAGTGGAAGCAGGAGGCTGTGGCCTGGGGCCAGGAGTACCTGAAGACCCACCCAGCAGGGAGGAGCCTGGCCGCACCCATCGTGCTGGTCAAGCAGGGCCACGAGCCTCCCACCTTCACTGGATGGTTCTGCGCCTGGGACCCCTACAAGTGGAGTGTGAGTGGCACCTGGACTCCCCATCCCCACCCTAATCCACGAGGAGGGGGCCACCCTGGTATACTGAGGGGGAGCCATCACCCTGCCCAGGGACCTCGGGTCTGTGGAGGGAACCTGATCCCTTCGTTGCCCCTCCGTCGAGCTCCCATCCTGATTCTTGCCCCTAGAACACCCAGTCCTATGAGGAGGTGGTGGAGGGTGACCTGGGAGCAGTTTCTACCATCTCTGAGATAACAGCCGTGAGTATTAGGGCCCCTCTTCCCTGGTGGCTCAGATAGTGAAGAATCTGCCTGCCATGCAGGAGACCTGGGTTCAATCCCTGGGTTGGGAAGATGCCCTGGAGGAGGGCATGGCAACCTACTCCAGTAATCTTGCCTGGAGAATCCCCATGGACAGAGGAGCCTGGTGGCCTACAGTCCATGGGGTCACAAAGAGTTGGACCCAACTGAGCAACTAACGCACACATACACACACACATACACACACACATACACACACACACTCATGGGTCTGGGCTAGCATGGCCCAGAGGCCAGAATGAGCAGGGAAGGAGCCAGGCGCCGGAAGGGGCAGGAATGGCGTTGGGGGCAAGAGGACCAGGCAGCTCAGCGCAGCCTCCCGAGGGAGCCTATCCCCCAGCTTCCTGAGCCTGAGGCCCCTCTCCTGGCAGGAGATCGTCAACTTCCGGCTGTCCAGATGGCCAGGCAATGACAGGGCAGGCCCGTTGGCCCTGCAGGCCCTCAAGAGCTCCGAGGACAGCTCTGAGACCTGGAGCTCGCTCTCGGAGCTGGGCCCCCACGCGGGCACCAGTAGCCGGAGCACCGTCAGCAGCACCAGCGGCAGCAGCTACCGATCCCTGGGCAGCGGGGGCCTGCCCCAGGAACAGCCGAGGCACCAGGCTGCCGAGGACCTGCCGGAGGGCGTGGACCCGGCCCACAAGGAGGTGGGTGCTCAGAACCCCTGCTGCTGCCAGTCCCAACCCTCGTGCAGGGAAAGCTGAGCTGCAGGCACCCAGGGCATGACCCACAGGTGGTGGGCCATGGGCGGCTGCCCTGGGAGATGAGTGTTCCAGATGGGGAGATGGACCGAGAGACAAGGGAGAGGATGGCACGTCTGGGTGGGTGGGACTGTTGTGGGCTCAGCTGACAGCCTGCCTCTGCACCCACTCTCTCCTGCCCCTGCCCTGCCCCAGGCGTCTCTCTCAGACTCTGACTTCCAAGGTATCTTTGGGAAGTCCAAGGAGGAGTTCTGCAGCATGGCCAAGTGGAGGCAGCAGCAGGAGAAGCAGCAGCTTGGCTTCTGAACCCAGGCCCTGCCCTGCCAGTGCCACCCAGATGGCCCAGGCCTGGGCACCCGCCTGCAGGCACCTCCTCACAAATAGCTGAGCCTGAGGAGGCCCTCCTGGCACTCCCTCCTTGGAGACTCCTGGTCCCTAAAATAAAAGCCAGTGGCTCTGACCGGGTGTGGTGAGTCAGCTTTCAGGGCTGGGTCACTCAGGTCCGCCAGATGTGTATAAGAGACAGGTCTGTGTGTGGGTGACTGTGTGTGGCTGTGATTTGCCCTCTGGCTGAGTGGTCTCAGGGTGGCCGGATGCAGTGGTGTTTCCGGCCACTGTTTTCCAGGCTGTGCCATCCCGTATGACTGTGTTTAGGTGCGGCTGTGTCTGTGTGTGGGTGACTGTGTGTGGCTGTGATTTGCCCTCTGGCTGAGTGGTCTCAGGGTGGCCGGATGCAGTGGTGTTTCCGGCCACTGTTTTCCAGGCTGTGCCATCCCGTATGACTGTTTAGGTGCGGCTGTGTCTGTGTGTGGGTGACTGTGTGTGGCTGTGATTTGCCCTCTGGCTGAGTGGTCTCAGGGTGGCCGGATGCAGTGGTGTTTCTGGCCACTGTTTTCCAGGCTGTGCCATCCTGTATGACTGTGTTTAGGTGCGGCTGTGTCTGTGTGTGGGTGGTTGTGTGTGGCTGTGATTTGCCCTCCGGCTGAGTGGTGATGGACAGTTGTGTCTGTGTAGCTGTGGCCGTGTGAGTGTGGCAGGGAGGGCTTTGGGCTCCCATCCCACTCAAAGCACAAGCAAAGCCCTGTGCCCAGCAGCCCTGATTCTCCCTCCCTCTCTCTCTGCTCTGGCCGGTCTTCCCGGCTGCTCCTTGGGCGCGCCAGCAGGCTCAGGGCCTTTGCGCTGCGTGTCTCCTCTGCTCAGAGCATCCCCCACCCCCACTCCCTCAGATCTTGGCTCAAATGTCCTCTTTTCGGTAAGGCTTTCCCTGACTCAGTGACCGTGTCTGCCACTTCACCACCACGCCTCTCCTGCCTTGTTTTTCTCCATCTGATATTCTACATAATTTACTTATTTTTGTGCTTCCCCCAGCAAAATGAAAGCTCTCCAAGGGCAGGGATTTTGTCTATGTCTTTTCCATGGTTGAGTCCCTCATCCCAAGACAGTGCCTGGCACACCACTGGTACTCAGTAAATACGTGTGGATTGACTGCACACATGCATGCCTGCGAACCTCCTGGCGTGTTTCCGGGTGTGTGGGTGTGTGGCGGGCCTGCCGGGTGGGTCTGGTTGGCTGGGATGTGTGTGCGGAGCTCTGAGACCACCTGATGGACAGGGCTGGGAGGGCAGAGGTCAGCTCCACCCACCCAAGGCCAGGCCCCCTCTGTGGCCCAGATCTTCCTGTGGTTGGGGGCAGCTGCCGGTGAGTGGAAGCAGGAGGCTGTGGCCTGGGGCCAGGAGTACCTGAAGACCCACCCAGCAGGGAGGAGCCTGGCCGCACCCATCGTGCTGGTCAAGCAGGGCCACGAGCCTCCCACCTTCACTGGATGGTTCTGCGCCTGGGACCCCTACAAGTGGAGTGTGAGTGGCACCTGGACTCCCCATCCCCACCCTAATCCACGAGGAGGGGGCCACCCTGGTATACTGAGGGGGAGCCATCACCCTGCCCAGGGACCTCGGGTCTGTGGAGGGAACCTGATCCCTTCGTTGCCCCTCCGTCGAGCTCCCATCCTGATTCTTGCCCCTAGAACACCCAGTCCTATGAGGAGGTGGTGGAGGGTGACCTGGGAGCAGTTTCTACCATCTCTGAGATAACAGCCGTGAGTATTAGGGCCCCTCTTCCCTGGTGGCTCAGATAGTGAAGAATCTGCCTGCCATGCAGGAGACCTGGGTTCAATCCCTGGGTTGGGAAGATGCCCTGGAGGAGGGCATGGCAACCTACTCCAGTAATCTTGCCTGGAGAATCCCCATGGACAGAGGAGCCTGGTGGCCTACAGTCCATGGGGTCACAAAGAGTTGGACCCAACTGAGCAACTAACGCNGGAGACCTGGGTTCAATCCCTGGGTTGGGAAGATGCCCTGGAGGAGGGCATGGCAACCTACTCCAGTAATCTTGCCTGGAGAATCCCCATGGACAGAGGAGCCTGGTGGCCTACAGTCCATGGGGTCACAAAGAGTTGGACCCAACTGAGCAACTAACGTACACACACACACACACATACACACACACACTCATGGGTCTGGGCTGGCATGGCCCAGAGGCCAGAATGAGCAGGGAAGGAGCCAGGTGCCGGAAGGGGCAGGAATGGCGTTGGGGGCAAGAGGACCAGGCAGCTCAGTGCAGCCTCCCGAGGGAGCCTATCCCCCAGCTTCCTGAGCCTGAGGCCCCTCTCCTGGCAGGAGATCGTCAACTTCCGGCTGTCCAGATGGCCAGGCAATGACAGGGCAGGCCCGTTGGCCCTGCGGGCCCTCAAGAGCTCCGAGGACAGCTCCGAGAGCTGGAGCTCGCTCTCGGAGCTGGGCCCCCATGCGGGCACCAGTAGCCGGAGCACCGTCAGCAGCACCAGCGGCAGCAGCTACCGATCCCTGGGCAGCGGGGGCCTGCCCCAGGAACAGCCGAGGCACCAGGCTGCCAAGGACCTGCCGGAGGGCGTGGACCCGGTCCACAAGGAGGTGGGTGCTCAGAACCCTTGCTGCTGCCAGTCCCAACCCTCGTGCAGGGAAAGCTGAGCTGCAGGCACCCAGGGCATGACCCACAGGTGGTGGGCCATGGGTGGCTGCCCTGGGAGATGAGTGTTGCAGATGGGGAGATGGACCGAGAGACAAGGGAGAGGATGGCACGTCTGGGCGGGTGGGACAGTGTTGTGGGCTCAGCTGACAGCCTGCCTCTGCACCCACTCTCTCCTGCCCCTGCCCTGCCCCAGGCGTCTCTCTCAGACTCTGACTTCCAAGGTATCTTTGGGAAGTCCAAGGAGGAGTTCTGCAGCATGGCCAAGTGGAGGCAGCAGCAGGAGAAGCAGCAGCTTGGCTTCTGAACCCAGGCCCTGCCCTGCCAGTGCCACCCAGATGGCCCAGGCCTGGGCACCCGCCTGCAGGCACCTCCTCACAAATAGCTGAGCCTGAGGAGGCCCTCCTGGCACTCCCTCCTTGGAGACTCCTGAAAATAAAAGCCAGTGGCTCTGACCGGGTGTGGTGAGTCAGCTTTCAGGGCTGGGTCACTCAGGTCCGCCTCTTAGGGGAGTGGGCCTCTGGGACTGGGGCTGTCTCTTATACACATCTAGATGTGTATAAGAGACAGGGTCTGGTTGGCTGGGATGTGTGTGCGGAGCTCTGAGACCACCTGATGGACAGGGCTGGGAGGGCAGAGGTCAGCTCCACCCACCCAAGGCCAGGCCCCCTCTGTGGCCCAGATCTTCCTGTGGTTGGGGGCAGCTGCCGGTGAGTGGAAGCAGGAGGCTGTGGCCTGGGGCCAGGAGTACCTGAAGACCCACCCAGCAGGGAGGAGCCTGGCCGCACCCATCGTGCTGGTCAAGCAGGGCCACGAGCCTCCCACCTTCACTGGATGGTTCTGCGCCTGGGACCCCTACAAGTGGAGTGTGAGTGGCACCTGGACTCCCCATCCCCACCCTAATCCACGAGGAGGGGGCCACCCTGGTATACTGAGGGGGAGCCATCACCCTGCCCAGGGACCTCGGGTCTGTGGAGGGAACCTGATCCCTTCGTTGCCCCTCCGTCGAGCTCCCATCCTGATTCTTGCCCCTAGAACACCCAGTCCTATGAGGAGGTGGTGGAGGGTGACCTGGGAGCAGTTTCTACCATCTCTGAGATAACAGCCGTGAGTATTAGGGCCCCTCTTCCCTGGTGGCTCAGATAGTGAAGAATCTGCCTGCCATGCAGGAGACCTGGGTTCAATCCCTGGGTTGGGAAGATGCCCTGGAGGAGGGCATGGCAACCTACTCCAGTAATCTTGCCTGGAGAATCCCCATGGACAGAGGAGCCTGGTGGCCTACAGTCCATGGGGTCACAAAGAGTTGGACCCAACTGAGCAACTAACGCACACATACACACACACATACACACACACATACACACACACACTCATGGGTCTGGGCTAGCATGGCCCAGAGGCCAGAATGAGCAGGGAAGGAGCCAGGCGCCGGAAGGGGCAGGAATGGCGTTGGGGGCAAGAGGACCAGGCAGCTCAGCGCAGCCTCCCGAGGGAGCCTATCCCCCAGCTTCCTGAGCCTGAGGCCCCTCTCCTGGCAGGAGATCGTCAACTTCCGGCTGTCCAGATGGCCAGGCAATGACAGGGCAGGCCCGTTGGCCCTGCAGGCCCTCAAGAGCTCCGAGGACAGCTCCGAGACCTGGAGCTCGCTCTCGGAGCTGGGCCCCCACGCGGGCACCAGTAGCCGGAGCACCGTCAGCAGCACCAGCGGCAGCAGCTACCGATCCCTGGGCAGCGGGGGCCTGCCCCAGGAACAGCCGAGGCACCAGGCTGCCGAGGACCTGCCGGAGGGCGTGGACCCGGCCCACAAGGAGGTGGGTGCTCAGAACCCCTGCTGCTGCCAGTCCCAACCCTCGTGCAGGGAAAGCTGAGCTGCAGGCACCCAGGGCATGACCCACAGGTGGTGGGCCATGGGCGGCTGCCCTGGGAGATGAGTGTTCCAGATGGGGAGATGGACCGAGAGACAAGGGAGAGGATGGCACGTCTGGGTGGGTGGGACTGTTGTGGGCTCAGCTGACAGCCTGCCTCTGCACCCACTCTCTCCTGCCCCTGCCCTGCCCCAGGCGTCTCTCTCAGACTCTGACTTCCAAGGTATCTTTGGGAAGTCCAAGGAGGAGTTCTGCAGCATGGCCAAGTGGAGGCAGCAGCAGGAGAAGCAGCAGCTTGGCTTCTGAACCCAGGCCCTGCCCTGCCAGTGCCACCCAGATGGCCCAGGCCTGGGCACCCGCCTGCAGGCACCTCCTCACAAATAGCTGAGCCTGAGGAGGCCCTCCTGGCACTCCCTCCTTGGAGACTCCTGGTCCCTAAAATAAAAGCCAGTGGCTCTGACCGGGTGTGGTGAGTCAGCTTTCAG
>SJYX01006966.1:23600-37849 GCA_006410675.1 Oreotragus oreotragus
CCTCCTCTCTCTCCTCTTGCTCATGTGTAGTGAGGTTCAGCCTACATGGATAGCCATCTCCTGCAAAGGATTTCCTCTCCCTTCTCTTCCCGCTGTGCTCACCCTGGCCCCTCATCCCTCATGCTTGTACTGCATGCTGTGGCTTCCTTGCAGGGGCCGCTGAAGAAGGATGGGGATGACTTTGCTCCTGTAAAAGGTGGTCGGTCTTGTCCTTTTCACATGCCCTTTAAATGTGAAGATTCCACACAGGCAAAGCACTGTTCGACTGAGCTCACTGGAGAAGTCATAACTGCTTATCTCTGGGAAGAGAGATGAGATTCCTGGTTTAAACCACTCAGGCTCCAAATGGAGACTGAAGGCCTGATGAGGTTGTGTCTTATCCTGAGTCCCAGGCTCATAGCAGCTTGGAACCCCAGCCTGCTGCTTTTACCCCAGAGCTTCCAACCATTTCTCTTATTTTATGAAACTACACTTCCGATTCCTGCTGAGCTTTCTGGCACTTTTGTTTTAGAGATAACAATGCTTTCTTAGGGGTGCAGGGAGCTCTGAATGAAATAATGATAATAGAAAATATCAGAAAATACTTAGAGTAGTGTGACTTTGGACTTTATTAAAATCAAAACAGAAATTACTAGAATCTTTTGAAATCAGCATTTTTTGCAGTCTCCTTGGAGATGAGTGAGTCCTCCTCACTCTTGCTGCTAATGCATCCAATACTCATACACGTAAAGTAATTCTGTTAAAGAATTCTATACTATTCAATTCAACACAAGTTGGGAAAAACACTATCACAATTCTGCTCTTAGCCCTCAAGGCAGATCCTACTGTTCTTTAAGCCTGGTGATGGTCAGAGAGGGTGGGACATTGTCATCAATAGTCAAAGTATTAATAATAATAATAATCATAGCATTTGTGATGTCACAGGCACAGTTCTAAGTATTGTACATGAAGTAACTCATTTATTTATCACAGCGATCTTTTGAAATGAGTGCTAACGGTATATCCCCATGAGACACAGAAAAGTCAAGTAATATGCCCCAATCACACAGTAAATGATAGAACCTGAAGCAGAGAAAAACGATAGTTCTAGGCAAGTGCAAATTTTAAAGATCAAATCGCCTTTAGGGAGTCTGAAGATTACCAGAAACTTTTAGCCCAAGCAGTTATAGTGATTAATGTAATGATCGTTCAGGCATTTTTAATACCTCCAAGGACAGAGAAGCCTGGCAAGCTACAGTCCCTGGGTTCACCAAAGAGTTTGACAGGACTTAGCAACTAAACAACAACAACACAGTGTAACATATAAACAGGAAAATCTGAGACGATAAAGTGCTCAGTGACACCGGTATTAGAGAGCTATTGTCTCAGACGAAAAGTGCCAATCACTGTCATTCATCTCTCCATGCCAAGCCTTGGGAAATTAGTATTGCCAATCTTGGGCTTTTTTTAAAGTGACAGAACTGAATTATAGGCACTGAGTCTGCAACAATAAAGGTATAGAGAGTCCACTAGGACTCAGCAAAGAGTCAGGTGATACTCAATGTAGGTGAAGTTTTTTTACTTTTAATTAAATGTGTGATTAAACATATTGATTCTTTGGTCACACTAACTTATAGAGACAGTACATCTTTGAAGACTTGTTGTAAGTGAGCATTATTTTCTCTTCAAGCAGAACCATTTGCAGAGGACATGGGGTAAACTGCCAGCATTGTAATTACGCACATCTTGGCTCATCCTCTGCACCCAAAGATATTCTCTTGAGTATATCATGAGATTCCTTCCCACCAGGAGACACACTGGAAAAAAGACTGCTGTAGCTATTTCCACTAAACTCCCTGAACACGCTCTCATCCTGGAGATGTCTCTGGCTTTTGTGAGGTGCCAGGATCAGGGAAGGGAATGTACAGTCTATTAAGTCTGGCTTTCTTTTTAAATTGGGTGTGATTTCTTTTATTTATCATCCCCTAATGAACAGTCAAGCACTTTATAAAGAACAAACTCTTTCTTCCACGTTTTCTATCTTTTTTCTTTTCTTTTTTTTTTAATTTATTTTATTTTATTTTACTTTACAGTACTCTACTGGTTTTGGCATACATTGACATGAATCCGCCATGGGTGTACACGAACTCCCAAACATGAATCCCCCTCCCTTCTCCCACCCCCCATCGTCCCTCCGGATCATCCCCATACACCAGCCCCAAGCATCCTGCATCCTGCATCGAACACAGACTGGCGATTCATTTCCTACATGATAGAGAAAAGAGAATTGCCATTTGCATTCTCGTGAATATTTAATAGCTTTCTGTCTTCGTTTGATTTTGTTTTCATCTTTCTAATACTGATTTTCTTACCTACAGCCTGGAGTGTGTCCATTTCTTTATGAAGGTTAACTTTATTCTCTTCAGTTGATTGCTTAACACAGTCCGTTATTTCATTATGGGTTGTTTGTTTGTTTGTTTGTTTGCAAAGTCCCTCCTTAGGTGCTATCACATTAGTGCCTCCACAAATCTGATGGATAGAAAGAAAGTGTATGAAATAATACCTTCTCTCTAAACCTTCCTGTCTGTATCTCACAAGCACAGATTTGAAGGCAGCCACATTACAGCTCTTGGGTGGGATTCTCACCTGATAACCATTTATACATCCATTTGTTTGTCTGATATATGGTGTGTTCATGATACAAAAATGGCTCAGGCATATTCCCAGCTCTGGGGAGAATTTCCAGGGTCCAGAAGGCAGGAGTACGAGCTGAAGGACCTAAGATAGAGATGCTTAGTATGTCCATCCTGTGGTTACTATGTCTAGTCCTTAGTTTTGCCAGTCCTGATTCATCCTGAGCTGACCCTCAGGTGACTTTTACCTCTATGTTAAATAATTTAAGAGCTTAAACATCGCCTAGAATGTTAAGGAGGGAAAAAATACCCGTAATTCAGTATTTTAAACATGGAGTAAGGTGAAAAACTGCATTGATTTGGGCAGAAGTAGAGAATGGCACAGTGCCTGCTGACACCTGAACTTTGAAGAACACGCTCACCATTCTTTTCTGTATGGTAAGGACACCTTTCAGGCTAGAAGGTTATAACAGGACCTGCTGGGGAGCTTGGAAAAGCTTCACTTGAGAGATTTGCTTCTGTAACTCCCCAGTAATCCACAGGAGGGCGACAGAGAGCATAGAATGGATCCCTTCCTGCTCAAGGTGAGACCAGAGAGGAGGGTGTGCAGGGTCCCCCCAAGGTCTCCGAGAGTGATGTGCCTTGCTGACGGTGGAGCACCTCGGAAAGGCATGCAATAGAATCATGAGCTTAATTATTTATGATGCTGGACAGTTTCTTGGAACTTTCAGCCAGAACAGGCCTGCCCAACTCATGAATCATAGCTCAAGTCATCATTAATTTCTCCCATGCTGTGGACTCGTGCCCTAATCGCTGGTATCTCTCACCGGCTCTCCCCTGCCCCTTGCGTCCCTGGCACAGGGTTTATCTCTGAGGAGATGGTGCCTCTCTAGAAGGAGACAAATTTGCTTCTGGGTGTGAAGTTCAGTTTCCAAGTCCATGGATCGATAGCAGACACTCACATACATCCTATTCTTGCTCCCTGAAAAGCAAAGTCCAAAAGTGATTCTGAAATTGCCAGTTAAAAAATTTTTGCCTAAATTTCATTTTACTCTGTAAGAATCTTGTTCATTTCTACAAATTGTCCCCTTTACCTATCCAGCCCTAGTGTTACTTTTTCCAGCTTGCATTTCCTGCCTTACTTAGCTTACCTCAGTGTCCCTTGACATATAGTATGCTCAATCTCAGCTTTAGTTTTTCACCGATTCCTACCTCCTTAAACTGTCCTTTCCCAAGAATGATTTTTTACCTACTTCTTTAAGGCCTAGCTCTGGTTTGCTCATTCCAACAGACCTTCCAGGAATGATTTTTATCAGGGTCTTTCTCTTCAGTGGTATCTGTTGGTCTTCGGTGTGATTTGACATATAAACTGTGCAAAAATGCCTTCACGATGTAACTGCCATTCACTGCCTGAGTTGTGTGTTGGTGGCAAGGATTCCTTTGAACCCCACTGAGCTTTGTAAAGAGCTAGATGTACTCCGTGACTGGTTGATCCCTATGTAGCTGATTGGACCTATTTTTGTTGTTGTTGTTCCAGTATTTCAGAAAATGTAAGTTTCCTTTTCTTTGGATTGTCCTTTTATCGATGGGTTCATCTCTTCTGTTTGTCAGGTCAAAAAAGTTCCAGTCATTTATTGAGAGCTGCTTGGTAAAGAACCACAGCCAGCGACCAGCAACGGAACAACTGATGAAGCATCCATTTATACGAGACCAACCCAATGAGCGACAGGTCCGCATTCAGCTCAAGGACCATATCGATAGGACAAAGAAGAAGCGAGGAGAGAAAGGTGAGATGCACGTTTTTATTGCAGCGAGGCAAACAAAAGACCAAGTGTCATGGGCTCTTGATGTGTTTGGAGGGGCCGAGGGGATTTCAGATAGCCTGCATTTTCTTTACTCTGAGGACTGCCTCGGAGATCACAGCCTGTGGGCATCACCAGGGGCAGGCTGCTGAAATGGAATCTTTCATGAAAGAATAGAACTGCGAGAAATATTACCTTTTCCAGGCAGTGAACAACAAGTTATGTTGAGTGATACTAGGAAGTGGTTTAATATGACAAGTGATTTTCTTAATTCAAATGAACATTCATGTTTCAAAGGCAAAATCTACAGAAGACAGGCAACCTTAAACACACACACACACATCTAATTGACATTTTTTCAGTACTGGCACTTTTCACCATTCAAGTTTTTGTACTCTGAGGCTCATTTTTAATTTAGGTATTTGGAAGTCAGAGGACTTTTATTACAGTCACAGGAATTTTAAAGAGGTTGCCAGGCTACTGGACAGAACATTACATTTCCCCCTTCACTTTATAGATTCAAAACCTCTTTTTTCTTATGGCTCTATCTGTTGTCCCACCCTATCTTTTCACTGCATCACTGGAAAGGCGTGAGTCCAACTTGGGGTCCCGGGACAAGTTGTTTGAATAGAGACTCAGAATTCCTTAACTGGCATCCTGACCAAGGGGAACTCACCTGGTCTGGGGCAGGTTTTATGACTTAGTTGGCTAGGGCAGTAGGGAAGGTTGAGGATGGGAAGGAAAGGGGGAGAATGCAGAGAGCAGATGGGGTGAGCGCTCCCTGGTGGTGGCAGGAAGGGGCAGCTGGTGGGGCAGGCAGTGAGGTAGAAGTCCCGGTCTGATGCAGCGAGCGCTGAGCATGGGTGGGTGGAGCAGAGGGGAAGGGAAGAGGCCAAGGGTGGGAGGTCCATGGTGATGAGCTTGTCTCCACTTCTGTCCTCTCCACCTTTCTCCTCTGCTCTTCATGAGCCAGAGGCAGCAGAGGAGGGTGGTGGGCAGCAAAGAACAGAGGGTGCCCTCCTTTTGTGGTAAGTCCCCTATTTACATTCAAGTTCTGTTCTGAGAGCCTCTTCCTAAGTCTGATTTGTTCATAAGTCCAGCAAAGTTAGCCTGGGTACCCAACTGCCACAGCCTGCTATGTAGTACTGTACTGTAATAGGCTCATAATAACTTTCCACACAAATGATATGTACCTTAAAGAAGCAAACACAAAAAGGAAAACATTTTTAATCTGATAGTACAGTACCTCGACAAGTACAGTAGTACAGTACAACAGCTGGCATACTGGAGCTGGCATGCACGTTTTCATCTTTGAAAGCTCATAACTGTATTTGAATTTCTCTTCTTTGTCTCTACAGCTAATATCTGTCACATGGCAAAGTAGGAGCAGGGCCCTAGGGGTGGGCAGTGAGCAGTGTAAGAGTCAGGACTGGGCAGAGGGAAGATCAGCAAAGGCTAAGGGAGAAGCAGAAATCCTCAGTGAACATTTCANTCTTTGTCTCTACAGCTAATATCTGTCACATGGCAAAGTAGGAGCAGGGCCCTAGGGGTGGGCAGTGAGCAGTGTAAGAGTCAGGACTGGGCAGAGGGAAGATCAGCAAAGGCTAAGGGAGAAGCAGAAATCCTCAGTGAACATTTCAAGGGTAGTTCCTTCTATGCAGCCAGCCTCCAGGACTAAGGAGATCATGTGATCAGGTTAGACTCAGGAGAAGGAGGCTTTGAGGCTAGGCCAAAAAGGACCTATCTCCAGCTCTTAGTGGGTGGAGAGGGATGACGTGTCAGTGAGAATCCAAGGGGCTGGGAGGGAAGTGCAAGATGCACAAACTAGGCCTAGAGAGAAATAGATGAGTCGAGGTTAAAAAGTACCAAGACCGATTTTTCCACTGCTACTTATTAATAGTGGTCTTGGGCCACTCCACGAAGTCAGAATTTGAAAAGGAATAGTTTAGAGCAGTGTGTCAGACATGTTGCCCATTAAAGGCCAGCTTTTCTAAAAAGAAAATTTATTCTCCTATACATACGTAGATTAGGTTAAGTACTTAGACTCTTGTTTTCACACTCAAATTCTGAGTTCAAATTCTACTTCCACCCCTTAGTTATGTGAACTCCACCCCTGTTTTCTCATCTTTAAAGTAGGAATGGGGATATAATAATAATTACTATTCTCTGGCATTTTTGCAAAGATTAAATGAGATAATGCATGTAAAATGCTTACTACAACTTCTGGCACATAGATGTACTCAATAAATATATGCTACGTGAATATTCATTGGAAAAGATTCGTTGGAAAAGACCCTAATGCTGGGAAAGATTGAGGGCAGGAGGAGAAGGGGGTGGCAGAGGATAGGATGGTTGGATAGCCCCATTGACTCAGTGGAGATGAGTTTGAGCAAACTCCGTGAGATAGTAAAGGACAAGGAAGCCTGGCATGCTGCAGTCCATGGCATCGCAGAGTTGGGCACAATTGCGCAACTGAACAGCAAACACTTGTTTAGAAACTTCTTTACTGACATAACTTTACAGTAGTGTTTAGGGTTACTTTCTGAGATCTTGTGACCTCTTTGCCTCTGAACTCTTATTAAGAATGGATAAAGCATGTTCCTTGGGTTGTTTGCACATTTTGGGACTGCAGACTCTGGACTGGGACTCAGAACTCACCGTCCTCTGAAAGCAGACTATTTTTAATGTGTTCCTTCTCTGCGGAGTAGAAGGGTAAGATCTTGGTAGTAGGCATATTCAAGAATTGCATGGTGAGTTAAGGAACTTAATTCTATTTAGGATTAAGAGATACCAACAGCCTTTTTCTGTCTGCTCCCCAAGAAAGAGTATCGCCCAAATGAGACTTCCTTCCAGTTGCTTGATTTATTAAGTGACTTAATTTGCTCCTTCTAGTACTTTTTCATTCTCTTAGTAGCTCTAAGACCAGTTTTGGGGAGAATCAAAAATTTTAATATGCATTGTTTAAGATTTCTTAACATGATACTTAGGCTTCCCTGGTGGCTCAGGGGTAAAGAATCCCCTGCAATGCAGGAGATGCAGGTTCTATCCCTGGGTTGGGAAGATCCCCTGGAGGCGGGAGCAGCAACACACTCCAGTATTCTTGCCTGGAGAATCCCGTGGACAGAGGAGCCTGGCAGGCTATATAGTTCATAGGGTTGCAGAGTGGGACATGACTGAAGTGACTTAGCATGCATGTGCAACCTAATACTATTTCTTCCTTAAGATATGTTGAGACATGCTAATTTAAGACAGCAGTACAAAAGCAATCATGCTGGATTCTGATGAAGTATTACAGATGAGGAATCTGACAAACAAAATTTTACCCTATTGAGGACAAATACTTAGATTAATTGTGTGCCTCTTTCTTGCTTTAATTTACTTTAATAGATAAAATTTCTGCAGTTTACTTTGAATTCTCTGTTGCTTTGTTTCAGGAAAGTTTGGAATATTAAACTTTCAGTGTGGAACTTTGAAACACTTTATGAAGGGTCTTTACATTTTGATGGGATAATATTTTTTTTTAAGTGGCCTGAAAGCTTCATACATATCTAAACATGTAAAGCTAATTTTTATATGATTTTTAAAAATACACTTGAAGTCATCATGCTATGACTTCCTTTCATCATCCCTTATAGAGTAGGATGGAAAGCAAAGTGTGTTTATGGTCAAATTCCATAGTTCTTATCATGTGACTGCTGCCTCCTGGTGGTAACATAAGCAAATTGCAGTTTCAGTTGCTTTTCAGGGACACAAATGTCTTCAAAATTGTAATTACTAACCCACAGCTATCAATGGATGAGAGCCCTGTGACCACCTCCCTTGCTTAAAATGAAAAGCTCCTTCAAAAAGCTCCCCATTGCCCACAGAAAAGCCTCAGCATGTTAAAGATCAGCAAGTCACATCAGACCTGCTGGTCTTTCTCACTCCATCTGCTTTCTCACACCAAACATTCAGAAACCAGTGTTTCTTGAACATTCATGCACTATAGTACTGCAGCCTAACTCAGGTAGTTATGTTGCTTAGAATGCTCCTTTTTCAGCCACTTTCAGCTTCCATCTGCCTGTAAAGGGGCTACTGACCTTCCAAGGTCCAGCTTATTTCCTCCCCAAGGACCTCACTGTTCCTTCCCCATTTTGACCCATGGACTTAGCTGCTTTTTCCACTGATACCTCATTGCTCTTTTTATGGATTTCTATTTAGTATATAATGTGGTGAAAAGAATGCTAATTATAAAGTTGGGAAAATTCTGGGTTGAATTCTAAATCCAAATCTCAGATTCATTAGTCATATTACTTAGCCGCTTATAATCTCAGTACCTTTGCTTGTAAAATGGGTATCATGTTAAAGGATTGTTATAAGAAGTAGATGAGAGAACATAAGTAATCTAGCATAGTGACCAGCATGAGTGATACCCAATAAAAATTAGTTATTTTTCTTCATAATCACGGTGACTCTGATTATATATTTGTCCATCTTGACCATCAGATTCTAATCTCCTCCAAAGCAGAGACTCAGTCTTATTCATTATTGCATGTTAACTCTCTTAACATGTTTGTGAATTAAATGAATGTCCCCAGTGGGTCAATAAAAACACATTTAACCCTATATTTTTAGTTACACATGCTGTCAAAAGTTTCTTTCTGTTCTTGAGATATCGAAAGGCAATTTGTGAGTCCAGGTAAGTTATGATAAAATTCCTACTTTAAAAAAAAAAAANAAGTCAAATTACATTCTTGAGGTGAGCCCTAAACAGAACTCCCACGTGCATTCCTGCTCTCATATGTTAGCTCCCAGAATCAAGTGCTACTTTATTACTATCGTCCCTGTGTTTTAAATTTCACCTGACTTTGATTCTGACTTTTTCCTAGTCTGTGTTTATAAATAATTGATGCCAGTGTGCTCACACCACAAGGATTTTTCTTTTTGTAAGAGAATTCAGCTGATGGCAGTTTGGTGTTGGGGAAATGGACAAAGCAGAAGGGTCACTGGGGTATATTGAGGTCTCCACCCTCTAGCCATCCAAGGATGGAGCCCAGTACTCAATAAGGAAGAGATTCTATATGACTGAGGCAGCTCTTCCAAACCAGCAAAGGGTCCAACTCAGCCACTGCTGCTGGAGTGAGCTAGTGCATCCCTTTTCTGACCTAACTTGGACCTAACCAAGCTGGATTATTGCTAAAACTACTGGAAGAGAGCAGGACTGAACTTACAGGGCCATCGGTTTTTCTCTTTTCACCTGCTATGGGAATCTTCAAGGTCAAAGACTGAAGGAGAATTCTTTCCTTCCATCTGGATACTTAACATGTTGGCCGCCCCCAGTTTAGCTGCATAAAGATGCCAAGTAGTGATATGGAAAATAAACATTCTTATAAAGCAAAGGACCAAATGCCCTGCTTTCAGAGAAGTTGCACACTATTTTTCCAAAGCTTGCTCACACAGACACATCAGCCCTACTGATCGCTCTCCATGGAGCTGAGACCCTTGTCTTAACTAATACTTGCTATATCGCATGTTAGGAGTCACTTAATGGGTGACCTAGCTGTCCCTTAACACTTCTATAATTGTAACATGTCTATATATGACATTGAAGATTATCTTTCAAGTCCTGTTTTATGGGCACATCTAATTAATTTTCATGAAATCCTGAAAAGTAAAAAGGGACAGTGTTTATTTCATTATGGAAATAAGGTAACAATCCAACGCTGGCAACCAGGTCATACATGGAGTTAATGATTGGGTCAGTAATACAGCTCAGATCATCTGACATCGATTCAACATCAGGTAACATTAATAGATTGTCCTCATGTGCACAGGAGGCTGAGTTCCCTAAGCCCTTCTGCCTTTGCACAGAGCATGTGACCATCTTTTGGGGTTGGTTTAGAGTCCTACACAAAGGCTGTAGTTTTAAAGGAGGCTCCAAGCACTATCTATGAACCAAGCCTTTTTGTGTCACTTTACAGCAGTATCTTGGGCTTCCCAGGTAGCACTAGTGGTAAAGAACCTGCCTGCCAATGCAGGAGACAAAAGAGACGCAGGTTCGATCCCTGGATCAGGAAGATCCCCTGGAGCAGGGCCTAGCAGACCACTCTAGTATTCTTACTTGGAGAATCCCGTGGACAGAGGAGCTGGGCGGGCTATAGTTCATGGGATTGCAGAGTCAGACATGACTAAAGTGACTTAGCATGCACGCACACATGGCTGTACCTCACAGAGCACGCTACCCACTCTCTAAGACAGAATGATCCCCTTGTCAACCACAAAACCCACTCTTCCCCTGTCATTCCCCATCCCAGTTTGCATCACCACCACGGCCCAGATGCCAAGAAAAAACCTGCAAGTCATCCCTCACTCCACACATTGGATCCATCAACAGGTTTTACTAACTCTGTCCCCAAAGGCTTCTCGCAGCCTCTGACCCCACCACTCCCCCCTGATTAGTCTCCACCTTAGGGTCACTGCAGCGGCAGCCCAATGGGTGGCCTTGCTTGCCCTCATACACCCTGCAGAATAGCATCTACTGAGCAGCCAAATGAATCTGATCCTGTTACTTTCCTGCTGATAAAGGTTCCACACATGGCGTCCCCAGCCTCCTGCTTTACCCTATCTCCCCATCTCTGCCCTCCTCTTGTACCCCTCTTGCTTTCATTCACTCTGCTCTGGGAAGACAGCTTGGGGTTCAGTCCCCCACAAAGGCCACTCTTGTTGCCATGACAGGCCTCTAAACTTGCTTTTCCTTCTGCCCGAAAGAGTCTTTCCCTCCCTCCTTATGTTCAACATTTAGGGCTTAGCTCAACCATCACCTTCTAGGAGAGGTCTTCCCTGATCTAAAAGAGAGCCCTCATCCTCTCCCCAGCTCCTTGTCCACTGTCCCTCTTAAAACTTACACTTTTTTTGTCTTCTGTGCTAAGTCACTTCAGTCATGTCCAACTCTTAGCGACCCCATGGACTGCAGCCCACCAGGCTCCTCCGTCCATGGGATTCTCCAGGCAAGAGTACTGGAGTGGGGTGCCACTGCCTTCTCGATTGTCTTCTGTAGAGCCTATTAATATCTGAAATGATGTTGTCTGTAGAATTTGTCGAATTATTTGTCTCTCTTCCCCACAAGAAGATAACTGGAGAGAATATGTTTAGTTACTGCTGTATCCAGAGCCTATTACAGTGCCTGCCACATAGTAGGCATTCAGTGATTATTGAATGGATTTATCTCAAGAGGAAGCTGCCAGAAATATTAAAAAGACTAGGTCTGTTTACACAAGAAGGAACATTCCCCTCCTGGCTGGGCTGCTGTGCAAGAACCAAGGAGTCTGCGGCTTGCGTTCTAGGAGGTGAACTGGTTGAGGATGTTTCCATCTATGTAGAGCAGGTTTCCTCGCCGCTTCTGATGATTCATTTTTATTTGTTGGCTTAGTTCTTGCTTAAAAGTGAAAATAAACCAGTCTGGGACTCAGGGCTTGCAGTACTCAAAAAAGCTTTTAGAAATAGAGGGTGAGGAAGGAGCTCTGTGGACCGTCCTGGAGAGAAGTGCTGAATTCAGGAATGGGACCGCTCCATGGCGATGGAGCCAGCCTGTGCCTGCAGCAATCACGCTGAAGGGGAGGCTGGACTTGAGGTAGTTCCCGGGGCTCTGTCTCTTTGCCGAGGTGAGCAGTGGAACTGATGGAGGCTCAGAGAGCCTGTGCTTGGCTCTGCTTCTCCACAGGGACCCCAGGGTGGCGATGGCCCCACCCAGAGTGGGCGCTGATCTGTCTCTCTCCTGCCCACAGCTCCATTCTGAACCTGCCTGGGGAGTCGACGCTGCGGCGGGACTTCCTGAGGCTCCAGCTGGCCAACAAGGAGCGGTCCGAGGCCCTGCGGCGGCAGCAGCTGGAGCAGCAGCAGCGGGAGAACGAGGAGCATAAGCGGCAGCTGCTGGCCGAGCGCCAGAAGCGCATCGAGGAGCAGAAGGAGCAGCGGCGGCGGCTGGAGGAGGTGAGCGCGGGCCCCGCACCCGGGGCCCCTTCCGGGGCCGCCGGGGCCCTCGGCCGCCCTCCTGAGGCTGCAGCCTGCTTGGAGCACTCACACCCAGCTGCGAAGGAGGAGGTGGCCAGGGGCACTTTTCCAGCAGGGGCGGTGTGACCTCGGTGTGGTCACATCAGAAAGCCAGGTGAAGGGCTCCGCCCCTTCCAGTCCAGGTATCGCCTTCTTAGTGAGCCTTCCTTGACTCCCTCACTTCACATCTCAGCCCCTCCCTCTAGCATATCCCCTCTAGCATATCCTGTCTCCCTTCCCTGCTGAATTTTTTTCTTATGTATTTCTTAATCACCTCACACCTGTGTACTTGATATGTCATACGCCTGGCTCTCCCCACTGGAAAGTAAGCTCTTTGTGGACAGGATGTTTTTCCCTTTTGTATCTCTCTCTTTTTTTTTTTTTTTCCTTTTATCACTGTGGATCTCAGTATTGTGTATCTGGATGTGTATGTGCTTAGTCACTCAGTTGTATCGGATTCTTCGCGACCTCATGGACTGTAGCCCGCCAGGCTCCTCTGTCCGTGGGATTCTCCAGGCCAGAATACTGGAGTGGGTCGCTATTCCCTTCTCCAGTGGATCTTCCCAACCCAANTGGACTGTAGCCCGCCAGGCTCCTCTGTCCGTGGGATTCTCCAGGCCAGAATACTGGAGTGGGTCGCTATTCCCTTCTCCAGTGGATCTTCCCAACCCAAGGATCAAACCCAGGTCTCCCGCATTTCATGTGGATTTCTTACCATCTGAGCCACCAGGGAAGCCCCATGTATCTAGATATTAGTGTCTAAAACAGTACCCATTACATACTGCACTTGAAGTTGCTCAGTCGTGTCCGACTTTTTGCGACCCCATAGACTATAGCCTGCCAGGCTCCTCCATCCATGGGATTTTCCAGGCAAGAGTACTGGAGAGGGTTGCCATTTCCTTCTCCAGAGGATCTTCCTGACCCAGGGACTGAACCTGGGTCTTCCACACTGGAGGCAGACGCTTTACCGTCTGAGCCACCTGGGAAGTCATTGCATGCTAGATGCCTCCTAAATATTTGTGGAATGAAGGAGCTAATATGTGAGTGAATGAGTCTGTGATCAAGAGGTGGAATATAGGCATTAATTAGAACGCAGTGAAAAAGGCAGAGACCTGGCAGAGAAGTGAAATGTCAAGTGTGGAAAAGCAGGGCCTGCCTGCTGCTACTGTTTTGTTACTGTTCTGAATGCTGGAGAAGGCATTTCACAAGTCCTTCCACACACACCTTGATACAGGTGTTCAATGCAAGGCAAGCCTTGCCCAGCCTATGGCTCTCTCTTTCTAGAGAGGCCTGTCCTGTAGCTAGTGGGCATGACTTGCCTTTGCCAGCAGGTGTGCTTCATCTGTGAGGGAACCTGTACCACCAGCCAGGCTTTTCTGCATGGCTTATCCTGGGCCAGACTCTCGCGTGTGGTCTTACAGTTGTCTATTAAAGCCTCCTTCCGAGAACTTTGGTCCAGGGCCTGCTTCCTGTGCCAGGTAAATCAAAATCTCTAGACAGTTAGGAAGCTGAGTGACCATAGCTGTTGGGGAAGTTGGATGGCAGATGAAACGGTTTCACAGAGTGCACGGTAGTGGGGGAGTGATTTTACGATTCTCCCAAACACTGTCTTGCTCCTCATTAACAGTTTACTGCAATTCACTTGCTCTGTCAAGTGGCCACTGCAGTCAGAGGTTGGTGAGTTGCAGACTCTGGGAGCAGATTGCTTTTTAAATGGTACATCCAGGTCCGGGCTTCCTGGCTTAAATCAGTGAGGGCCTCTGTTCCGGTTTGCAATAAGTCCCATCACTTACTATGTCCCTAGAGT
>SJYX01006968.1:0-12950 GCA_006410675.1 Oreotragus oreotragus
TTTTTTTTTTTCCCACCAGATGGACTGTGGGCCGATGGATTTCGAGATGAACTAATGTTTGTAGGGTGACATTATTTGTGCCATCTGTAGAAATTTAGTGCTGATTAGGAGTTCAAACAAAATGAGAGACACGAATGCATGGCATGGATTGGTCTGATATTTGTGATATCCCAGTTTTGTTTTGTTTCAGATTTAGAAAATGGATAGGTTTTGCTTGAATTTATACTATGTTTTAAATGAACAACCCCATATATCTTTAATCTAGGTCATCATCTAGGACAAGAAGAAATTCCTTCTTCTTAGAATTAATATTATTTATTTCACTTGATTTTGGCTCATAAGACTCTTGTTTAAATTTCTTTCCTCTTTTATCATACATGCACACACCTCAATATTAGTATATTGCCAAAGGTAAATATAACTGGATTTATTATTGAATTTGTATCTCTATATAATGATCTTTAAACCAGAAGGAATGATTGTCTTTGACAAAGAAAAGACTGTTTTTTCCTATCATAGTTTTTAAGAGATAAATTACTCAGATAATCAGAGCCTGGCTGCCTGGGGATTCAGTAACAGGAATAGTCAGATGGCAAGTGTCAGGGTAGGCCATTTGTCATTAGCAATTATTATTATTAGGAAAATGGGCAATTTTCCTATGACGGGGAAGTCAGGATGATACCATCGAAAGAGTGGTTACAGTTCTGCTGCTAATCCTATGACCTTGGGCAAACCATATCACTTCTAAGAAGCTTTAGTTTTCTATCTATAAAATGAGGCACTTCATGTAAATGATTTCTAGGCTCTCTTCCAGCTCTGTAATTCCATGGTTCCTTGAATACAAACGTGGTAATGCAACAAAAATCAACTGCCAGGAACAATAATGGAAGCCAGATGAGCTAGCCTGAGAGTACTAACACAATGAACTTAAAATGGATCTGAAAAGCAAAGAAAAATGTTCTATGGCTTGAGAATGTGTACATTAAAAGATGGGGGAAATATTGATTTAAACACAACAATATATAATTGGCAAGGAGGATACTTCATCATAATCTCTCTTCTAGGTTTTGATTTTTGTATTCTACTCTCCCACTGATAGAACCCAACGAATATCATAGATTGGGCTTCCCTTGTGCCTCAGTGGATAAGAATCTGCCTGCCAATGCAGGAGAAACGGGTTTGATCCCTGATTCGGGAAGATCCCACTCGCTGCTGAGCAACTGAGCCTTTCTGCCCCAACTATTGAGTCCAGCTAGAACCTGGGAGCCACAATTACTGAGCCCATGTGATGCAGTTACATGAAGCCTGTGCACCCCAGAGCCCACGCTCCGCAACAAGAGAAGCCAACGCAATGAGAAATCTGAGCACCAAAACCGACTGTAGCCCCCACTCACCACAACTAGAGAAAGGCCAGTGCAGCCACGAAGACCTAGAACAGCCAAAAATAGATAAATAAAAGTTATATTTGAAAAACTCATAGGTTACATTTGAAATGGAGCCATTGACATAATGCAACAGGGTGACGTAATATAGAGTGATAAATATGGGAACAATGACATGTCCAAATAGGGTAATTAGAAAAAAAAAAGCATGATCGGAACCAAGTTGGGGCAGTTACTGTGGATGGTAATGAGGCATCTACTAAACAGAGAAAAAGTCAGGAAAGAGAGTTTTCAGAACATGAAACAAATGTTTCAGGTCTTTCCCTATAATAGAGAAAAATGGGAGGCACGAGGGAAAATCACAGAACATGTGAATTACATATCTTCATAGCATCCATGACAATGGTAATTTTTCCCAGAAGTGTTTTTTGTGTGTGTATGTTTAACTGTGTGTTTCCCAGGTGGCACAGTGGTAAAGAATCCACCTGCCAATGCAGGACATGCTAGAGACTCGGGTTCAACCGCTGGGTCAGGAAGATCCTCTGGAGAAGGAAACGGCCACCCACTCCAGTATTCTTGCCTGGAGAATTCCATGGAAGGGGAGCCTGGTGGGCTATAGTCCATGGGGTCTCAAAAAGTTAGACTTGAATGAGCATGCGGGCACGTGTCTACTGAGTTGGATGGCATCTCCATTAACAAGAATCTTCCTACCACCCCACACAACTCATTCCATTTTCAGTTGAATCCAGTTTTTAGTTGTTTCTTCTAGGGGCTAAAATATAGATCTCTGTAGCATTGAATTATTGGTCCTCATTTCATTTTCAGGATGAGAGAGGCTAGAACGCTGAGTCTCTTTAACTTCTAAGATAGCTGGTGTGCACATTTGGAGTCACTTTTCTTCATTGGTAACTTCTGTTTCCCCTTAGGGGTCAAGTATCCACATCCTTCACCCTTCTTTTATCAGAAGTTTAATTACCTAAACTTGGCTTTCTGTAGCAGACCTAGATCCTCTTATTTCTGTCTCCATGTCTTCTTCAGGTTCTTTGCTGAGGTTGCATTTCCTTGTTTGGTTCTTTCATAAGAAATTCATACATCCTGACATATGCAGGCTTCAGCCTGTGAATCATGTGGGTAAGGCCCCCATCTCAATCTGCAAGGTAAGGACTATAGTGCAGTTGACGAGATCTAAGTGCTGTCTCCACCATTTCCAGATTGAAAATATTGGTTGCCCAGAGTTTTCTTCTTGAAAAGTTCATGGACTTGCCGCTCTGGTACCACCAAGCCATTGCTGACAGTCCCATTAGACACTTACTCTTTAACACGTCCACAGATTGATTTGGCTCTGTAACCTCATACAACAACACATCACGTATCTAGTGCAGCATTAGACTCTGGGAAGAAAACTCGGAATGCCTTATTAAAGGCAAATTTGTCAACGTATTACTCAATATATTGGGCTATTGTGCTAAGACCCATCATATGTGTCCGGCTCTTTGCGACCGTGTGGCCTATAGCCCACCAGGCTCCTCTGTCCATGGGTGTGGGGAGAAAGAAAATTAGCCAAGATGGTGTGTTCAGGCTCATTCGCTCACATTTTATAAATAATGATTACATAGCAGTTGAGATTTATAGCGCCGTGCATGCACATCATGGAGTACTGGCTTGGTCACAAGCTACTTTGTGCTGTGCACAGATGTGAGCTCCACTCAAAAGTGACAGCATTACTGCTGCGTCATGGCTGTGTCCAATGGGTCAGCCAGGAGAGGAGAGCATATAGCATGTCTGCTGTTACGGCTGGAGAAGGAAATGGCAACCCACTCCAGTATTCTTGGCTGCACAATCCCAGGGACAGGGGAGCCTGATGGGCTGCTGTCAATAGGGTCGCACAGAGTCGGACATGACTGAAGTGTCCTGCTGCGCCAGCCAGGAGAGAATAAATGCGTCTGCAGTTCCTATGCCTCCTTGGCGTCTTCTTCCAGCTTCTTAGCTCCCACTTTGCCTACCGTGGGCGCAGCAAACAATGTGGACAGTGTGAACAACAAGATAATTGGCATCAGGAACAGGGTCAGCAATACAATGGGATTTTCCAGGTGAGAATACTGGAGTGGGTTGCCATTTACTCCTCCAGGGTATCTGCCTGACCCAGGGATCGAACCTGTGTCTCTTGTGTCTCTGGCATTGCAGGTAGACTCTTTACCTGCTGAGCCATAGGGGAAGCCATATTAAACAGGTTAATATAGTAGGGTGAGCATGGATTTAGAATCACGAAAAACAGTTCAAATTGTAGCTGCCACTTACTTTTTTTAAAAATTGGAATATAACTGCTTTATTAATACAATGCTGTGTTAGTTTCCACTGTACAATGAAGTGAATCAGCTGTATGCATACATCTTATTCCTTCGCTCTTAGACCTCCCTCCCTTCCACCCTACCCTCATCCCACCCATCTAGGCCATCAAACAGCACTGAGCTGAGCTTCCTGTGCTTTACAGCAGCTTCCCACTAGCTATCTCTTTTACAGTGGTAGTGTATTTGTGTCAATTGTAATCTCCCTCTTCTCACCCTGCACTTTCCTCCCCACCCTGCATGTCCACAACTCTGTTCTCTACACCTGCATCTCTATTCTTGTCCTGCAAATATGTCCATCAGTACCATTTTTCTAGATTCCGTATATATGTGTTAATGTATATTTTTCTCTTTCTGACTTCACTCTGACCAACACTAGATCCATCCAGTTCTCTACAAATGACCCCACTTTGTTCCTTTTGCCACTTACTCTTTAGTGACCTTTGACGTTGGGAGGATGAAATTAGATCATGAGGTTGAAATGTGTGGTATCGTCTATGCTACCTGGTTGTTGTTTAGTCACTCAGTTGTGTCCTGCACTTTTGTGACCTCATGGACTACAGCCCATCAGGCTCCTCTGTTCCTGGGATTTCTCAGGCAAGAATACTGGAGTGGGTTGCCATTTCCTTCTCCAGGGACTCTTCCCCACCCAGGAATGGAACCTGTGTCTCCTGCATTAGCAAGTGGATTCTTTACTACTAAACCACCTGGGAAGCCCATGATATTCAGTAGTTGCACAGGAATTGCTACTACCTTTATTCCTTTCCTGGGAGCCAATCTTACATTGTGTTTCCTGAGACTCCTTAGAAATCTCAAAACATACATTTACATATCTTTATTTGGAATAGCATTTCTTAGCTAACAAATACATCCTGTTATCTAAGACATCTGCCTCTTTGTACGTTTCCTTAACAGTATAATTACTGACTCTGGACCCCTTGGAGTGATTTTTCTTCTCTGGGCATGTACTCAGTCCGACTGCTCCACTGCGCACATCACCAGCTCTTGCACTTAATCATCTGTGTCACTCTCACGACTTTGAATTAGCTGCAGTGGAATAAACAGAAGATTGCTTGGCATGTGGCCGAGGCTGAGTGAGCATTTCTAATGGTGGCTGAGCTGGGGTTTCTGAACTTTCAAAGTTCTTGCTGCAAACTGAAGAAAGAAAGTTAATTTCACTTTTGGGTAATGTTGAAAATCTGGAAGAGGACCAAAAATTAAAACAACAACAACAGATTTCAGTTTTTATTTAGTATTTTTAATACTGTCAAAAAGGATTTATTATTTCATAGTAATACATCTAGTGTCTTACACCTTGTGTTGTGGTACTTAATAAGCATTTTGTGTAATAGGGCTAACAGCCTTAACATAGAGATTAAACTAACCAAAAATAAAGTGGATGATCTGATATCAACAAAAATTGACCTAATATCCAGCATGATCTGAGACTTGTAGGGCGTATAAAAAGAACACTTAGTTTTTTAAAAGTATTTAGCATCATATGACCAAACTTGCTACAATCCATATTTATTTTGTGTCTTTTGACAAGTGTGAACAGCTAAAATTTGGTTTTGATGGATTAACAGAAAGGAAATATTACTGACCCAAAATAAAAAGAGGTAGCCAGCTAGATCTCTAGGGTCTATCTCATTTTATGATGATGGGATTCAATGAAATACTAAATCATCTGGTGCCAGCAGGTTCTTGAGATAGCTCTCATTCCAATAATATGTAGACTGTATGTAAAGAAATGGATGTGGACAGTGATTTTTGAAAAATGGGCTTCCCAGGTGACTCAGCGGTAAAGAATCTGCCTCATTGTAGGAGCTATGGGAGATGTGAGTTCAGTTCCTGGGTTGGGAAGATCCTATGGAGAAGGAAATAGCAACCCACTCCAAGTATTCTTGCCTGGAGAATCCCATGGACAGAGGAGCCTGGCAGACTATAGCCCACAGGGTTGCAAAAGGTTGGACATGACTGTAAGCACCTTAGCACACATGCATTGCTTTTTTATGGTTTCCAACTGTATTCTAAGACTACAGCCTTTGTGATTAGAGACTTCTCATACATTACTGGGTTTTATTCTAACTCCTCTCTGCCAGATGAAAAGTATGGTGTTTGAGACAAAGGTTCTAGAATCAGGTTCGTTTTGTTCAAATTCTGGCTTAAACATTTGTCTAACATATGACTTTGGGCAAGGTATATGATCTGTGTGTCTCAGTTACCTCATCTATGAAATGGAATTAATAATACAACCTCTTTCATAGAGTGTTTGTGAGAATTAAATGTAATGACATGTGTAAGATAAAACTGAAAAAGTACTATATATACACTGTTCAAATTATGTATAAGATTGTTATTATAGTCAAACCTCTGATAAAATACCTAACCTCAGAAGGGATCACAAGCTCTCATTCCACAACTGAACTATAGTAATTGCTGAGAAGTTCTTTCTTATTTTTATTGATTTTTATGATACCAATATCATTGATAATTTAGAAAGTTTCAAGTGCTATTTCAGGTAACAGAGGCAAATAATTCTAGCAAAGGCCTTGCTTTCAGTGCTCAGAATCTGCCTCTTATAAATTCTACATGTTGGTCTTAGTTTTACACATGAAATCATATGGAATAAATTTGCTTCCTATTCTGCAGGGCTGCAGCTCTTTAATGTGAGGATAGTTCTAACTCTTTAGCTTTGTCTTTTCTAATTAACCAGGTGCATTCTTTCAACTACTCCTGATGTGGTGGATGCTTTCCAGCTGTGTTCCTGGAACCCTTTAAGGAGCCAGGAGAGGAAAGTGTGAGCTACGTGGACTTTAACCGAGGCTAACACAGGCTTGTTTTGTTTTTGGTAGTCCTCTGGGTTCTGCCTGCTTTCACTATTGACCTTCTTGCTTCTGCTCTAGAATTAGCTTTCTCACTTTGTATCTTTAGTAGGACTTTAGCTCAAGTCTGTTCTGTGGTTTTTCTGCACCTGCTTGCCTTTTTTTTTTTTTTTTTTAATCATCCTGGCACTGGGACCCTACCCAAACAAGACCTCTATTTTCCTAATTAGGCCCAACCCAGCTGACAACCTAATGGGTTGTAAGTCACTGTAAGTTTTCATTTTTTGTAAGTGTTTTGTTTTAAACTCCTTGGCTTCTGACCTTGACTTTCTCATAATGAGCAAGGGAACAAAATCAATGGCCCTTATATTAGGGAATCCAAGATGCGACTGGCTGTAAGAAACACCAATATTTTATGCAACACACACACACACACAAAGTGTGGTCAAGTAAATCATGACCCAGTGCTGCTTATCACTGAGAATTTTTATTTATATTTACTGAAGGAGCTCTTTTAGACTTATTTAGCGCTAGACTGAAGTGACTTAGCAGCAGCAGCAGCAGCAATAGACTTTTTGGTCCTATTCATCCTGTTGTGTAAATAACCAAACCTATCACATTTCAAAAGTTTATTTTCGAGTTGTTCACATTTATCTGTAAAAAGCCTCAAGGGTCAACATATTAGGTTGCAATGGCACCCCACTCCAGTACTCTTGCCTGGGAAATCCCATGGGTGGAGGAGCCTGGTTGGCTGCAGTCCATGGGGGTCGCTACAAGTCGGACACAACTGAGCGTCTTCACTTTCACTTTTCACTTTCATGCACTGGAGAGGGAAATGGCAACTCACTCCAGTGTTCTTGCCTGGAGAATCTCAGGGACAGGGAAGCCTGGTGGGCTGCCGTCCATGGGGTCGCACAGAGTCGGACACGACTGAAGTGATTAGCAGCAGCAGCAGCAGCAGGAGAGCCGCTGGACTTCTGTGTTTATCTAGTTCTTCATCAGCTCAGAGATCATCCTTTTAGTCATCTCTGCATGCATGGTGACATCTGGGAATTTGAGGCAAAAGTGGACCTATTTGTAGCTAATGACTTAGGATTCAGGGCTCCTCACTAGTGTAAAGTCCTTCCTATTTCTGTATAGCCTATGTTATCACAGAGTTTTGTCATAAAAAGGTGATCCAAAAATACATAGCTACAATATCAAGGGAAATACATGAAGTCATGCCAAGTATCTAATTAATAAAAATATTATCTTTTAAAAATTAGTTTTGTCACCTTTTAAAAATGTGTAATTTGTCATAATTTCTTCCTAACACTCACTATTGTACTTATTTTTTATTCATAATTTTGGCTATGGTTTTCCCTGTGGTCATGTATGGATGTGAGAGTTGGACTGTGAAGAAAGCTGAGCGCCGAAGAATCGATGCTTTTGAACTGTGGTGTTGGAGAAGACTCTTGAGAGTCCCTTGGACTGCAAGGAGATCCAACCAGTCCATTCTGAAGGAGATCAGCCCTGGGATTTCTTTGGAAGGAATGACGCTAAAGCTGAAACTCCAGTACTTTGGCCACCTCATGTGAAGAGTTGACTCATTGGAAAAGACTCTGATGCTGGGAGGGATTGGGGGCAGGAGGAGAAGAGGACGACCGAGGATGAGATGGCTGGATGGCATCACGGACTCGATGGACGTGAGTCTGAGTGAACTCCGGGAGATGGTGATGGATAGGGAGGCCTGGCGTGCTGCGATTCATGGGGTTGCAAAGAGTCAGACATGACTGAGCGACTGAACTGAACTGAACTTTTCTGTTCCACATGTCTGTTTTTGTGTCAATGCTATACTGATTGTATTAATGTAGTTTTCTGGTATAGTTCAAAGTCAGAAAATCTGATTCCTCCAGTTCTGATCTTCTTCCTTAAGATGGTCTTGGCGATTCAGGGTCTTTCATCTTTCCATACAAAATTTAAAATTGTCTCTTCTAGTTTTGTAGAAAATGCCTTGGTATTTTCTTAGCAGTTGCATTGAGTATGTGGATTGCCTTGGATAGCATGTTTATTTTACAATGTGAATTCTTCCAATCAATAAACAAAGTAAACTTTTCCCTCTGTTTATATTATCTTCACTTTCTTTGATCAGGGTCTTATTTTTTCTAAGTACAGGTCTTTCACCACCTTCAATTCAGTTCAGTTCAGTCACTCAGTTGTGTCCGACTCTTTCTGATCCCACAGATTGCAGCATGCCAAACCTCCCTGTCCATCACCAACTCCCGGACTTCACTCAGATTCACATCCATTGAGTCTGTGATGCTATCCAGCCATCTCCTCCTCTGTCATCCCCTTTTCCTCCACCCCCAATCCCTCCCAGCATCAGAGTCTTTTCCAGTGAGTCAAAGTTCTGTCAATTGCACAAATCTAGTGATCAGTAATACCTAGATTAACCCCATTCTAAAGTACAATTTTCTTGGTTTAGATTTAAACCTGGTGGCAGCTCTAGGCCATTGGTAATACATACACTATCACAGTAATATGCTGCTTTTATGACCCATTCTTAAATTTTTATGTGGGTAACTCCTTTAACACTGATGGAATTGTTCTGAGGTGTATTGAAGTACAAACCATGATTTCATGAGCATTTTCTTTTCGGCTAAGCTCAGTGTTTTTTCCTTAATTGAATTACATGTTGTTGGAAGTTAAGCTTCTGTTCAAAGTTAGCTGGAAATTTCTGATGAATTGATGTTCTGCCTCGTGTATGAATAGGTAATACCAGCCTCCCGTTGTTTTAAAATCCTTTTATGTATTCCTAGAGATTTGGGTGTTTTTCTCCTGCCTTTAGCTGATATATGATAGTCATTTTTATTTTTGTATTCTTAATAATTTCAAGCTTACAGAAAAATGATAAAAATGCTGTGAAGAATTCTTTTATACTTTCTCCTCAGATACTCCAAATATTGATACTTCAAATATTGATACTTTATCACATTTATTTATCATTCTCTAACTCCCTATAAAAGTAAGTTAAAGATATGATGTCCATTACTCCATAATGCCTCAGTGTGTATTTTCTAAAAACACTCTCCTAAATAACCATAGTATATAACCATGGAAACCAGGAAATTCATGTTGGTGTTGATACCATGCAATTCATTGACCCTATTCAAACCTTTCCAGTTATCCCAATAATGTCCTTTTTAGGGTCTAGGATCCAATAAAGAATGATGCATTGTATTTACTTGACAATATCTCTTTCGTCTCTTTTGATCTAGACTATTTCCTCAGGTTTTTCTTCCTTTATGACATGACGTGTTTAAGTCCAAATCAGTTATTCTGAAGAGTACCCTTCTATTTGAGTTTCTCTCTCATTTTCTCATAATTATATTCATGTTTTGCATCTCTGGCAGGAATATTATAGAAATGATGCTGTGTTCTCCTTGTATTGTTTCAGATGACCTGTGATTTCTGGTGATGCTAATCTTACCACTTGGCTGATAACGTGTCTTCTAGGCATCTCTACTATGAAGTTAATAATTACATATTAAGCATGTGTATGTCTTTTGTGGGAGTACATTTTAAGATTATGTAAATATCTCATTCATTCTCAAGTTTTAGCTACTAGTTTTCAGTTCCATTGAATACTTGTGGACTATTTTTATAAAGTTTTATTGAAAAACAACCATGACAGGTCCTTTATGTAATTGCTGCTGCTGCTGCTGCCTTGCTACCACAGCAGAATTTAGTGTTGGTGACAGAAGCTATCCCTCAAAGCTTATTTACTACATGACTTTTTAAAGAGGACAAGCTTTATGTCTGACCAAGTGTTTGAATACTTCTCCCAGGTGTTACACATTAACTACCACCTGCCAAGATTTTAGGATCTTGGTTAGAGTCAGTCACCGCATTGCTCCGTGAATGTCTTCTGTTATGAGAATAGACGCTTCCTCCCACACCAGATTCTAGTTCATAAAATGCTCAATTTTCCTTCCTGGTTCTTGTGCTGGAAGCAATGGCTGATTGGTTTCTTGTTTTTTCCTCCTCCTTGTATTAAATATTTTATTTAATTCTATTGTCCACTGGGGGGAAGGCAATGGCACCCCACCCCAGTACTCTTGCCTGGAAAATCCCATGGACGGAGTAGCCTGGTGGGCTGCAGTCCATGGGGTCGCAAACAGTCAGACAGACTGAGCGACTTCACTTTCACTTTTCTCTTTCATGCATTGGAGAAGGAAATGGCAACCCACTCCAGTATTCTTGCCTGGAGAATCCCAGGGATGGGGGAGCCTGGTGGGCTGCCGTCTATGGGGTCACACAGAGTCAGACACGACTAAAGTGACTTAGCAGCAGCAGCATTGTCCACTGGCAGCTCAGGTTTAACTAGAAATCCCAGTGACTCATATCTCTTTCGATTCTATAAACAAAAAAGCCGCAGAATAAGAATAAAACATGGACTCCAATAAATCTTCCTCTTGCAATGGAGAGGAAGAGCAGGCCAATATTTATTGAAGGCAGAAAACACACCCCAGCAGGTGTGTTTGTGAATTACTTTATGAATGGGGCCTGGACTCACTCATTCCTGCCCAGATTACTCGGGATTGCCTCTCTTCATTAGCTTGGATATCATGTATCTTTGCAAGAAAGTCCTTTTGAGTATAATGGCCAGAAATATCAAATGGAAAAATTACTAAAAAAGCCACCACTTATGTTGTTGTTAATGTAGTAAAGTTTCAAATTAGTTATCAAATAGCCCTTCAGTGTTTTGTTTCTTAAAATGGTATTAATTTGATTCTAAGAATCTGTGTGTATATTTTCTTAAAGTGACTGTCCCATCTCGAATGTCTCTTTTCATCAGCGACTATCCTTAAAGATAGAAATAAATGCTCAGAGTATGTGGTAATGGTTCTGAGACCACTCAGGGGACTCACATCCACTGAGCAGTACACAATGGACTGATGATTGAAATGCAGCCTGTTCACTAAGTGCTCTGCTTATGATAATCCTTAACGAACTAACTTCACCTAAACTATATCATCTCATGCATTGACTGGAAGGACTAATTCTTATCCTCTCCATCACCAGAAGGCATACAAGTGTTTTGGGGGCCATTCATATAATTTGAAAAAGTGTAATCACTATTAAAATGTCATTTTTGACTGATTAAAAACTCTATTATTCTGTTATTTTTACAATAAAAACTTCTGGGAGAAGTCTTTATTTAAGTGCAATAGAGTAAAATTGAATGTTATTTTTACTATAACAAGAGGATACTGAGCTCTTGTAACCTACTTGGCACCTTAGATGGCTGAGCCCTCTCTGTTGAATAATACTCAGGGACAGACATGGGTTTTGGGAGCCTGAAACATAATTTGGGGAAATGACACAAAAATATAGTACTTTCTTTATAGTCCAACTCTCACATCCATACATAACCACTGGAAAAACCATAGCCTTGACTAGATGGACCTTTGTTGGCAAAGTAATGTCTCTGCTTTTCAATAGGCTATCTAGGTTGGGCATAACTTTTCTTCCAAGGAGTAAGCGTCTTTTAATTTCATGGCTGCAGNATTAAAAAAAAATATAGTACTTTTATAAATTTTATAATATGTAACCATATTGCTTGGACCTTTATTAAGAGTTTGGAAGAACCTGTGCAAGTGTAATACCTAACACTTGAGTTTGCTGCTGCTGCCAGTAACACTTTAAGAAAGAAGTAACAACATGAATTAATATCTTCATGATAGAAAAGAGGAATGCTTTGGGGATCCTGAACTCTGAAGGTCTCTGTCAGGAGCCTATAATTTTCATATGGTCACAGAGAATTCTCCAGAGAGTTAATCAATGGAAAACTGCAGAAGTATGGCTCTTACTCAGGAGAGGTCAGTTGGGGTCCTTTTATCCCTCTCCAAGAGGATATACTTAATGAGTAGCCCTCATGCTTCTCCTTTTCCTGGACCCAACCCCTAATCTTGACCCTGGATTTTTCACCATTTCGTTGAGCAGAAACAAAGCAGAAGGAAAAATACAGGAGTGAGGGGGATTAAATTTATTTTTAGTTGGAGGATAATTGCTTTACAATGTTGTGTTGGTTTCTGCCACAAATCAACATGAATCAGCCATAGGTATACCTATGTCCCCTCCCTCTTGAATAACCCTCCCACCTTCCACCCCATCCCACCCCTCTAGGTTGTCACTGAACCCTGGGTTGAGCTCCCTGTGTCACACAGAAAATTTGCACTGGCTATTTATTTTACAAATGGTAATGTATATGCTTCAGTGCTGTGAGTTTCTTCCTAAAGTCAAGGGGGTAACTGCCTTAACACCATCAGTTTTTATTTTTTAAACTTTTTTTTTTTTTAATTTTAATTTTAATTTTTTGTATTTATTTATTTTTTTACACGAACTCCCAAACATGA
>SJYX01006968.1:39308-75555 GCA_006410675.1 Oreotragus oreotragus
GCCCATCTTTGCATGAAATGTTCCTTTTCTCTAATTTTCTTGAAGAGATCTCTAGTCTTTCCCATTCTATTGTTTTCCTCTATTTCTTTGCTTTGATCACTGAGGAAGGCTTTCTTATCTGTCCTTGCTATTCTTTGGAACTCTGCATTCAAATGGGTATATCTTTCCTTTTCTCTTTTGCCTTTTGCTTCTTTTCTTTTCTCATCTATTTGTAAGTCCTCCTCAGACAATCATTTGCCTTTTTGCTTTTCTTTTTCTTGGGGATGGTCTTGATCACTGCCTCCCATACAATGTCACGAACCTTCATCCATAGTTCTTCAGGCACTCTGCCTATCAGATCTAACCCCTTGAATCTATTTCTCACTTTCACTGTATAATCATAAGGTATTTGATTTAGGTCATACCTGAATGGTCTAGTGGTTTTCCCTACTTTCTTCAATTTAAGTCTGAATTTGGCAATAAGAAGTTCATGATCTGAGCCACAGTCAGCTCCCAGTCTTGTTTTTGCTGACTGTATAGAGCTTTTCCATCTTCGGCTGCAAATAACATAATCAATCTGATGTTAATATTAACCATCTGTCTTCTCTTGTGTTGTTGGAAGAGGGTGTTTCCTATGGCCAGTGCATTCTCTTGGCAAAACTCTATTAGCCTTTGACCTGCTTTGTTTTATACTCCAAGGTCAAATTTGCCTGGTACTCCAGGTATGTCTTGACTTCCTACTTTTGCATTCCAGTCCCCTGTAATTGTCAGGGAATGTTTAACAGGAAGTTTCCTATGTGCTGTTTCTCATAAATTCTCTGTTCCTTATCAGTTCCTATTCTGAGAATGAGTAGAACTGCAAGCAGCTCTCAGGACTGAGATCATGAGAAACAGTATCTGCTTGGATTCCTTTCAGTAACTCCCTTCAGTGACTCTTCAGTGTCAGCGACCTTGTACGTATTCAGTTCAGTTCAGTTCAGTTCAGTTCAGTTCAGTCACTCAGTCGTGTCCGACTCTTTGCGACCCCATGAATCGCAGCACACCGGGCCTCCCTGTCCATCACCATCTCCTGGAGTTCACTCAAACTCATGTCCATCAATTCGGTGATGCCATCCAGCCATCTCATCCTCTGTCATCCCCTTCTCCTCCTGTCCCCAATTCCTCCCAGCATCAGAGTCTTTTCCAGTGAGTCAACTCTTTAGCATGAGGTGGCCAAAGTACTGGAGTTTCAGCTTTAGCATCATTCCTTCCAAAGAACACCCAGGACTGATCTCCTTTAGAATGGACTGGTTGGATCTCCTTGCAGTCCAAGGGACTCTCAAGAGTCTTCTCCAACACCACATTGTGGCTATTGATAAAATTTCATCCTGTGTAATAGCTGAGTAATAATCTTACTAAAGATATATAAGCCTGCATTTCTGCTGATAAAATACCTTTGCTCCATCAGAGCTTGGGTCCACGTGTCTTTCTTTCTTTTTTTTTCTCTCTCTCTCTCTCTCTCCCTCCAGCTCTCTCACTTTCTTGTCATTGACTCCAGACCACGAGGGTCCAGTCCATTAAAGGACCCCAACAGGATATATTTTATGGGTGTTTGTTAGTTCTAGAAGGTCTTGTAGGNTCTTTTTTTTTCTCTCTCTCTCTCTCTCCCCCTCCAGCTCTCTCACTTTCTTGTCGTTGACTCCAGACCACGAGGGTCCAGTCCATTAAAGGACCCCAACAGGATATATTTTATGGGTGTTTGTTAGTTCTAGAAGGTCTTGTAGGTCTTCATAGAACCTTTCAACTTTAGCTTCTTCAGCATTACTGATTGGGACATAGACTTGGATTGCTGTGGTATTGAATGGTTTGCCTTTGAAACAAACAGAACATTCTGTCTTTTTGACATTGCATCCAAGTACTGCATTTCAGACTCTTTACTTGACTATGATGCCACTCCATTTCTTCTAAGGGATTTTTGCCCACCATAGTAGATATAATTGTCATCTGAGTTAAATCCACCCATTCCAGTCCATTTTAGTTCATGATTCCTAAAATGTCAACGTTCACTCTTGCCATCTCCTGTTTCACCACTTCCAATTTGCCTTAATTCATGGACCTAACATTCCAGGTTCCTATTCAATATAGTTCTTTACAGCATCAGACTTTACTTCCATCCCCAGTCACATCCACAGCTGGGTGTTGTTTTTGCTTTGGCTCCATCCCTTCATTCTTTCTGGAGTTATTTCTCCACTGATCTCCAGTAGCATATTGGGTATGTACTGACCTGGGGACTTCATCTTTCAGTGTCCTATCTTTTTTCCTTTTCATACTGTTCATGGGGTTCTTGGGTGCTGTGTAGGGCCACCCAAGATAGATGGGTTATGGTGGAGAATTCTGACAAAAATGTGATCCACTGGAGAAGGGAATGGCAAACCACTTCAGTATTCTTGCCTTGAGAACCCAAAGAACATGCCAAATCTAGCTTCATCTTTTCAGATCATGATTGCTTCAAACTCTGGATAAAACAGAAATAAGCAAAGTGACCACCAACAGGTCTGTCCAAGTTACATCCAGGCTGCATACTGATAGGCTCCCTGCTTGTTTGGGGGTTGCCCTATAAAGGAGGTGCACAGGTAGCCATGAGTTTTATGGTATGGACAGTATTGGCGGTTATATAATAACCAACAAAAGTTAGGCAGTTACTGGCATAGCAAGAACGCTGTGCTAGGGATCATTCATGTATCATCTTCACAATAATCTCTGAAGTCAGTTTTATTATAACTCATTTTATAGATGAAGATTGATGCACAAATATGAAGCAACTTTCCCAAGGTCACACAGTAATTGTAAACCCATCCGCACTTGTAGGCTTAATAATTAATACTTAATAATTAATACTTAATAATTAATACTTTGTTCTTAACTTTGCTGTCCATGCCCTTCCTAAGTTTGAATTTAGAAGAACAATTAATGCGGTAGAAAAAGAACACAGAATCAGTGTCAAGTGACCTGGAGTTCTAGTTCCAACTCTGAAACTGATTGGCTGTGCATCTAATTTTCACTTTCCCATCTGCAAAATGAAGGTTCAGTTCTCCAAAATCTCCTTGGTTCCTTACAAATCTAATGGGGTATATTTGACTAGAGACTCTGCTCTCTTAGATCCTCAAGGGCCTTCATTTCCTAGAGTCTGAAGATTCTCTCTGGGCTTCTGAGATTCTGAAAAGCTACCCTAATTACCTTGGAGAAACCAAATGTTTGAGAACTATTTTATTTAGTGCTCAAGTCTATAGAACTCCTAAGAATGCTGATAACTCAACCTTTCATGAGCTCATAGACTTATGTTGATTTTGACATCCAATGTCTAATGACTCCTTGTGTCAGTTCTGAGATGCAGGTGGGAGATGATGGCTGACTGCAGCAAGGGAAAGCATCACCACCATTCAGACACCTCTCCTTTGACAGTTTTTGGCAGCTGAACAAGCTTCATGAGTGGCTCAGTGGTAAAGAATCTGCCTGCCAATGCAGGAGATGTAGGAGGCATGAGTTCAATTCCTGGGTTTGGAAGATCCCCCAGAGAAGGAAATGGCAATGCACTCTAGTATTCTTGCCTCTGAAATCCTAAGGACAGAGAAGCCTGATGGGCTACAGTCCATAGGGTTGCAAAGAGAGTTAGACATGGCTGAGCAACTGCACACATACACATGGCAGCTTAAAAATCACATCTACAGATCACAACACCCTGTGAGGCAGGTGCTACTATTCTCATTTTATGGGTTAAGAAATTAAACACCAGAAAGTGGTATGTCTTGACTCTAAATGCTTGTAAGTGAAGACCTGGATCCTAAACCCCATTTTTGACTCTAAATCTAAATGCATTTCCCTTGCCTCTTGTAAAGAAGGCAGGGCTCTATAGTGGTAGGTAAGATTCATAACTCCACTCTTTACCTTCCACATGATCTTGAGTGAGTCAACCAATCTTTATGCATCTCATCTGTGAAATAGGCTAATAATACTGCCATGCAATGGTCATGGCTCAGAAATCACATTCAAAATTATCCAGTAGAATAGCTGGTACAAAGTAGATACTTAAAATTACTCTTATTTCCATTTCTCCATTTTTGAAAACTTAGTATTTTCTTTTGCTTACAAGAAGTCTATGGTTTTGTCTTTATAGTCTAATTATTATACAAACAAAGAACCAATATTTTAAAGTTTTCCTGTAGAAATGGTTTTCTTGTCAGTGGAGAGAAAGAAGAGGATAGATTAGAAATACAAAAAAATGTCAGTTTAATCAGGATCATATGGGGCTACAGAGTCACAACTTTCTTGTTCTAAGTCTCCTTATTCTCTTAGCTTCTAAATCTCATTTTCTATCTTTTAAACTCACCTTTAAAAAGTGAACTCACAAATAATATAATGTATTAGTCAAGCTGCTCTCTCAGGCATTAAGTCCATAAATGTAAACTCTAATGGAAACTCAGGCATTGAAAAATCTATATTCAGCATATACAGCTGTGCCCGTGGTGAAACATTTGCCGGTTCTCAATTTACAGTGTAATAAGCAAAAGACTAGTGCCCGAAAAGAATAAACATGTCTCCAAGCTATATTTGTCAATTTTTTATATTATTATTTCTGTGAAAGTGAAAGTGAAGTCACTCAGTCATGTCCAACTCTTTGCAACCTCATGGACTGTAGCCTACCAGGTCTCTCTGTCCATGGGATTTTCCAGGCAAGAATACTGGAGTGGGTTGCCATCTCCTTCTTCAGGATATCTTCCCAACCCAGGGATTGAACCCAGGTCTTCCTCATTGTAGGAAGATGCTTTACTATCTGAGCCACCAGGGAAGTACATTATTTATGTACATTTATTTAAAAACAGAACATTTTATTTTAAATCACCGTTATTATTTTTCAATTCCAGAAGTTTGGTGTCCTGCTGGTTTTCTCATTTGATTATCACAATTGGTTTCTGATGTTGGGGAAGGGAAGGCAAGCTATCATTTATTGACCTACTGTGTGTATAAGATTCTTTGCATAACAGAACATTTTATTTTAAATCACTGTTATTATTTTTCAATTCCAGAAGTTTGGTGTCCTGCTGGTTTTCTCATTTGATTATCACAATTGGTTTCTGATGTTGGGGAAGGGAAGGCAAGCTATCATTTATTGACCTACTGTGTGTATAAGATTCTTTGCATTATCACGTTTAATTCATTTGACCCCAAAGAGGAGTGTGCAGAGCTGCACAGTTGTCTGACTCCGGAGTTTGTGGTCTTCACTTCATCACATTACCTCCAGGATTCCTCTGTGATCTTTGTCAAGACCTCTGACGGAGCAAAGAAAACTGGAATGATTTCTCAGGAAACGATATAACTTCAAGATCGTTTCCATTGAGGCTGTCCTCTCTTAAAGTAAAAGAATGGAAATCCACTTGTCGGAGGAATTCTCTGGGTGGAAGGAGACATGAAAGTATAAAGGGAATGTGGTAGGCGAGAAGTGGGACCCCTGCATCTGAGACCTGGTTCCAGCACCACATCCCTTTGAGATTTGGGGTAAATTTTAAACACTTTGTGAGCCCTGGTTTCCTCTTGTATTAAAATAAAGATTTGGAATCATAAATTTCTAACTTCCCTTCTAGTTTTAGGATCTTATGGTCCAAAATGAATCTTCTTATATGACTCTAGTTAATGGTAAAACAAGGTAAAACAATTCAGGCTTGAGAACAAATGTGTTAAGTAGCCTTTTAAGGACTCAATTTTGGTTCTGTATAATAATGGGTTTAACAAAAACTAGAAATGATGAAAGATGGGTAGCTAAAACCCTCATTTATCTTCTCTGCAGACAAAGGGTTGGCAGCTTGCCAGACAAAATTTATTTTTCTAGCAACATGCCAGAAAAGCAGAGTGGATTTGGTAGCATAGAAGGTGCAACCACTTTGTGATTTTTGCTTCCGTAATGTAATCAGATTCTCACAGTCCCAGTGTGCGTGCCCTTAGAGTTGAGCTGGAAATTATAAAGCAGTGGTCATCTCATAAGTTTAAGCCAAGATCCATATTCTACGAGGTACCTCCCGTTCAGTGACTAATGAGTTTCATGAGTTGTTGTGGTTACTAGGAGGCAGAGGAGGGAATAATGTGTTAAGTAGCCTTTTAAGGACTCAATTTTGGTTCTGTATAATAATGGGTTTAACAAAAACTAGAAATGATGAAAGATGGGTAGCTAAAACCCTCATTTATCTTCTCTGCAGACAAAGGGTTGGCAGCTTGCCAGACAAAATTTATTTTTCTAGCAACATGCCAGAAAAGCAGAGTGGATTTGGTAGCATAGAAGGTGCAACCACTTTGTGATTTTTGCTTCCGTAATGTAATCAGATTCTCACAGTCCCAGTGTGCGTGCCCTTAGAGTTGAGCTGGAAATTATAAAGCAGTGGTCATCTCATAAGTTTAAGCCAAGATCCATATTCTACGAGGTACCTCCCGTTCAGTGACTAATGAGTTTCATGAGTTGTTGTGGTTACTAGGAGGCAGAGGAGGGAATACCCACACAATGGTAAAGTTGTTGGAGAAGGTTAGAGGCCATTCTGTAGAGATAAGTGGAAGACTGAACATTCCTTGAAGGTTGAATGTGACCCAGATAAATAGAGAAGAGTTGGGGGCAAAGAGGATAGAATGACATGAAGAACACAGTGCAGTGCAGCTGGAGAAAAATGAATAATTTAGTTAAGTGCAGGCAACGCAGTTACAGAGGTCTTTAATTAAACCCAGAATTTCTAGGCTCTAAAGAAATATGGAGTTATGTAGGTGAGTCACAGTAAACAGACTTTTTTCAATTCCGTTCAGTTTTCCTTTATGTGAGTGATTTTTTTTTCAGTGACAGTAAAGGTAATAACCAAACGCTATAGTCTTGCTTTTATCAAATTCATTTTAAAGAGATCACTTTGATACCGTCACAGGAATGTGCTTGCCTTTGACCTATTTGCTGACATTATGGTTTCTACAGAAAATAATGCTAGAGCTTCCTTGGTCGCTCAGTGGTAAAGAATCTGCCTGCAAATTTGGGAGACATGGGTTTGATACCTGATCTGGGAAGATGCACATACCGTGGAGGAGCTAAGCCCATGTGCTGCAACTCTCGAGCCTGTACTCTATAGCCTGGGGATCCTCACTACTGAAGCTCCCACGCCTACAGCCTGTGCTCCACAACGAGAAAAGCCACCACAGTGAGAAGCCCGCACTGCAAGTAGACAGTAGCCTGTGCACCAGTGAAGGCCCAGCACAGCCAAAAATGAATAAATAAATGAAAACATCATTTATAAAATAATGCGATTAAAAATTTCATGTGGCCGTCAGGTCTTGGATTTTTTGGCAACAGTTGCTTTCATCAGTTTGTCACAAGGAAGCTATATTCTCCTTCTTAAACTCTTTGAGCTTAAAGTACAAACTGTCCAATTGAATGAGTTGTCTGGGACCATTTTCAAGTCTAGAAGCACTTTACGATGCTCCTGAGTATATGGTGTCCCACTGGGGTCATGCTGTTCAACAGCTGAGGATGATGACAGAAAATAAAGCTCTAATAACTTCATTGTGAATCTGTTCAGTTCAGTTGCTCAGTCTGACTTTTTGTGACCCCATGGACTATAGCACATCAGGTTTCCCTGTCCATCACCAACTCCTGGAGTTTGCTCAAACTCATGTCCATCGAATTGGTGATGCCATCCAACCATCTCATCCTCTCCTCTCCTCCTGCTTTCAATCTTTCCCAGCCTCAGGGTGTTTCCCAGTGAGTCAGTTCTTCGCATCAGATGGCCAAAGTATTGGAGCTTCAGCTTGAGCATCAGTCCTTCCAGTGAATATTCAGGACTGATTTCCTTTAGCATTGACTGGTTTGATCTGTCCAAGTATAACATCAATATCTCCTTCTTCCTGCTCACACATACCAATCATAAAATAATTTGCTTGTAAAATATTATTTTCCAAATGACTCCAATATCACAAAAATGATCTCCTTATGGAAATATGCAGATTCTATATAATACATATAATTTTTATAATATGTGGTCTATATAATATATAAGATATGTGTGTGCACAGTCATGTCCAACTCTTTGTAACCCCATGGACTGTAGCCCACCAGGCTCCTTTGTCTATGGGATTTCCCAGGCAACAATACTGGATTGGGTTGCCATTTCCTGCTATTGGGGATCTTCCCAACCCAGGGATCGAACCCATATCACCTACGCTGGCAAGCAGATTCTTACCACTAGCACCACATAATATATATAATCTATATTATGTATGTAATACCCAAAAAAGTATTATGTAGACTCGATAGGCTTTAAGTCTTTGTTAGTTAATGTTAACATTCTCATTTTTGTCATAGTTGATTTCTTCTAACTAGACCAGTTAATATTCATGTATAATCTATGTCTTTCAAGCTTGACTAGCTAAGGATAACTTCAGGATTTGTTTTTATTTTTTCCCTTGTATATTTTAAAATCAAGATTTTTATCATCAGTATCTTAGATGACTTGACTAGATGGACCTTTGTTGGCAAAGTAATATCTTTGCTTTTCAATATACTCTCTAGGTTGGTCATAACTTTCCTTCCAAGGAGTAAGCGTCTTTTAATTTCATGGCTGCAATCACCATCTGCAGTGATTTTGGAACCCCCAAAAATAAAGTCTGACACTGTTTCCACTGTTTCACCATCTATTTGCCATGAAGGGATGGGACCAGATGCCATGATCTTCATTTTCTGAATGTTGAGCTTTAAGCCAACTTTTTCACTCTCCTCTTTCACGTTTATCCAGAGGCTCTTTAGTTCTTCTTCGCTTTCTGCCATAAGGGTGGTGTCATCTGCACATCTGAGGTTATTGATATTTCTCCCGGCAATCTTGATTCTAGCTTGTGTTTCTTCCAGTCCAGTGTTTCTCTGATGTACTCTGCATATAAGTTAAATAAGCAGAGTGACAATATACAGCCTTGATGTACTCCTTTTCCTATTTGGAACCAATCTATTGTTCCATGTCCAGTTCTAACTGTTGCTTCCTGACCTGCATATAGGTTTCCTCAAGAGGCAGATCAGAGATATTACTTTGCTAACAAAGATCCATCTTGTCAAGGCTATGGTTTTTCCAGTGGTCATGTATGGATATGAGAGTTGGACTGTGAAGAAAGCTGAGCACCGAAGAATTGATGCTTTTGAACTGTGGTGTTGGAGAAGACTCTTGAGAGTCCCTTGGACTGCAAGAAGATTCAACCAGTCTATCCAGTCCTGGGTGTTCATTGGAAGGACTGATGCTGAAGCCGAAACTCCAATACTTTGGCCACCTCATGCAAAGAGTTGACTCATTGAAAAAGACCCTGATGCTGGGAGGGATTGGGGGCAGGAGGAGAAGGGGACAACAGAGGATGAGAAGGCTGGATGGTATCACCGAATCGATGGACATGAGTTTGAGTGAACTCTGCGAGATGGTGATGGACAGGGAGGCCTGGTGTGCTGCGATTCATTAGGTCACAAATAGTCGGACACGACTGAGTGACTGAACTGAACTGAACTGAACTTAGATGAACTTTTCTCACAGATGTTTCCATCATATAAGATGCTAAAGTAGTATTTCAGAGCTTAAGAACTGGTCTTTGGTGTCAAAACTCTTTAGTTATTCAAAGAATCATGAAGCACTCCCCTCCTTTCTTCAAGCACAACAAAATTTAGCATGGCATGTGAATACAATTAAGCAAGCAAAGCAAAGACAAATAATCTCCAAATCCATGGTTTTAAGGAATGCAGAATCTGAGTTAGACCCAAATAAGTAATCATAATGGCCACACATCAGCTGAGTTACCCTGGCCATTAAGATTCAATGTGTTTGCTTCCAGTCCTAATCTATAAGCAATGATAGCCCTCAATCCCTCTCAATCTTTCCAAAATAACTGAAGAGGGAACAAAAGGGAGTAGGGGCATGGATAGGAGGATATTTCCAATCCCTCCCATCACTTCTGGCTGCATCTTTCTGTTCTATATATAATGTGCCTACATCATACTGCCTAGGCTGTGGGCCATGACCCCTTTAGCCCCTGAAAACTTCATGCACACAAAACATTTGTTTGTATAATGGACTTTACTGAAAGTTTGAGACGATGGGTTTTTTTTTTTATAATATATATACTTTCCATTACATGTCCCCCTCTTTCTGTAGATACCTCATTTCTTCACCTTTCAGGCCCCCACCCTATTAACACAAGAGAGAAGCTTCACAGATTGTAGAAAGGGATGAAATGATGCAAGAAGGATGAATAAACACTGGACAGATTCTGGGGCATGTCATAACAGTGAGGGAATGCTTTCTTCCTTTAATTAGGCAGAGTCTCCACCTTCTCCATCTCTGTTCCATTCCTTCTTATGCGGGATCTCTATGATGTGTCTGCTCAGCCAGAGCCAGCAACTCCTGCCTCCCACATCAGTGGTACGAAAAGTATAGAGACTTAGATTTTCTCTTTTGTGTCTTCTCTTTCCTCTTGACCCCATTAAAGAAAGGGAGCACAATAAAGAATCCTTGATATTGAACTATATAATTTCTTTTATAGAGCAATCATGAATATTTTAAATAGCATATTTTTTCCTTATAAAATTGCAACACAGTCTAACTTAATCCAACCCCAGATCAAGGTATGAATATGCCCTCATACATAGATAATGGATTCTTAACTTCCCATCCTAAACCATGATTCTAAAAAGTATAAATAATAGTCATGTCCCATACAAGGGGCAGGCTTGAATGCCTACTAGAAAGTTCATTCTTAAATGAAAAATAAGTACTATTGAATATAGAATTCTATCACTGTTAAAACACTGTTATTTTGTTGAATCATAGTCAATAGATACTCATTCACCTCTAGTGAAGGTAACTTTATGGTAAAAGAAAAAAGAGATAGAGTCCTATTCCCCAGGAATTAACATCCTAAAAGAAACTTGTTTTCTGAGATAAATCTTCTTACAGATCAAAATGACAGAATTGCAAAATCAAAGGAATTAAAGGGAAAAATTGAGAATGGAAGAGCTTACATTATCACTTCTCAAATATTCATACTGTATGTGTTCTTGCCTGGAGAATCCCAGGGATAGGGGAGCCTGGTGGACTGCCTTCTATGGGATTGCATAGAATCAGACATGACTGAAGCGACTTAGCAGCAGCAGCAAGGGCCACTTCGGAATGAAATAATGGAAATATACAAATCATTTCCTACTCTGATTTCAGCCTTCTGGTTCAAACTTTTACAGAACTGCCAGGTACTTCACTGATAGTTGTGTTTTCACATAATCCTGTTTACTCCACAAGTGGAAATACTTCTTAAGAGTGAAATGTCCAAACTGAAGAAAAATATAGGTCATGAATAGGAACACATTTTAGTGCATTATTTAAGGTTGTGTGTCATTCCAAATTATGTTAGGTTGTTTATAAAGATGGCCATCATGTGCTTCTTCCTTCCTTGCATCTATGTATCATTTCCATATCAGGAGATTAAAGTCAAGCTTGCCCTCCCTTGAATTTGGGCTGGCCTTAAGTTCTTGCTTTACCAATAAAATAAGTTAGACATAAAACCATGACATTGCTAAGGTCATAAAAAGTCTTAACACCTTGCATCCAGGCCTCAAGGAATATTCCTCTTGGGACGTTCTTTGAACCCATCTGCCATACTGTGATAAATCTAAGCCACATTGAAAGATAACATGCAGAAGCTCCAGAGGATAGTTTTAGCTGAACTTCTTACCAATAACTGGCCATATGATTCAGTTATTTAGGCTGTTGAGCCCATATGAACCTTTGGATGACTTCAGCCACAGCTACTACATAGTAGCACCTGCGTGGGAGGCCCTGAACAAGAATCATCCAACTGAGTCAGCCAACCTACATAACCATGAGGGATAAAAATAAATTGTTGTTTAAAGTCATTACATTTTAAACTCTCAGAATGGAATTAAGATTTAAAAGAATGAATTTGTATTGTCACTAATCTGTACAAGTGTATGACCTTTCTCTCTAGTACTTACAACTCAGGTATGGCATGGAGAAGATAAGTGTTTGGATTGATCCAGGAGTATGATTTTGGGGGCAGGTGCAATGGATTCACAAATTGGCATGGGAGTTGAGAGTATTGGTTAAAGAGTGGTGAAAGTTTTAAGTTACAGAATCTAACTAAGGACTGGAGGGCTCATTGAGGTGGGAGAATGTGTATTAAAATGAAAAGCTGAAAGGATTACAGTCAGAAAGAGAAGCTGTACAGATTAGAGATGAGCTGGGTTTTCCTTATGGGCATAAAATAAACACAGGATGATGTAGGACCTCTGGAGAAGAGATTGTAAGATATCAATGACTGTAATGTCATTCTTGTATCAGGAAACGAGAAGACTCCTGTCTTGCTGTTCCCTGAATCCAGGGAAGGTAAGGGATGAGCTAGGAAGCAGATTGGAAGAAGCTGGAAGATGTGAGGAGCTGTTTCACAGCAGCAAGGCAGACATGCTTTATTCTCTAATGGTTGACACTGCCGAATCTCGGGCAAGGGCTTTTCATGTTGTGCTTGTATAGGCATGGTTCATGTGTGCAGTACTATAAATGATCTTAGCTATTATATAACCATGCAAAGTCAGTGTTTATAGAATGTGGGATGGGAGCGAGGGCACTGTGAGGCAGGAGTGAGAGGGAGTGGGGCAGGAGAGCTTGACCACTGCCATCTTGGCTAATTGCTCTTTCCCTACAACTCCATAGATAAAAAGGGTGAAGAATGACATAACTACACCACATGAGCCTCAAAGGAAAAGATGCAGAAATTATATAAAGAAGGAATTGATTATGAGCCATGAGCAGGTGATAGCTGAGTGGGACTTTTCAGGATCAATAGGCATTCTCCAGGCAGATGTAAGAGGGCATCTCAGATAAAATCAATAACACCTGCCAAGGTTTAAATTCTTTTTCAGCACAGACTCTCTCAGGTGCTCTACACCCCATACACACACCCTACTTCCTATTTTTCCTTTTTTTTTTTCCCCAGACAACGAACTTTTTGGAAATCATATCTTATGGAATTAAATTAAATCCATATCCTGGACACCAGAGCAGATCTTACTTAAGATGTGCCCGAGTTTGCCATTTGTATAGTCTGGATGATCTTGTGATCAAGATTTTGAAGGAAAATGATAAGAGTTAAAGATAACTCTATGAAGCTCTTATGTATCTTTGAGGAAATGCCACTTTCATGAGGAAGTGCCACTTCATTGATATCTTAGAATCCATTGTTTCTCCATGACTCGTATTCCCTTTCTATTCTTTCAGAGTGAGTGTAATTTTAGGAAGGCCATGGTCTTAAAGGCCAGATATAGCTGGTATTGAATCTTGCTAACAAAATGTACAAGCTGTGTGACTTGTAGCACTTACTTAGCCTTTCTGAGTTGCCATTTCCTACTCTGTGCAATATGGGTAACATGCCTATCTCCCAGAGTTACAAGGATGAAATGAGATCACGTCAGTAAGTGATATATCACAGAATAGATGCTCAATACACTTTGTCTTTCTTTCTCTCTATTACCCTTGCTTCTCCCAACTCTGTTTTCCTCTGCCAATTTCTTTCATGCACTTGAATGCTGACTTTTCATTTCTCCTCATCCATTGACACCTCAATACTTGTCTATTCTCTACCTGCCACAGCCTCACACAAATGCATCACAGTTTCCTGAAAGCCCTTGATTTTCCTTGAATCTTGACTTCCAGCAGTCAACACAGAAAGATCCATGAGAAAAAGGAGTGGTGAAGAGGAAACTCTTTTACACTGAATGGTTTTAAGAGTGGAGTTTTGGAGACAAGGACAGAAAGTGATCACAGAATGGAAAACAAAGAGAACAAATATAAAAGCATGGAAGAGATGTCTAAACAATAAAACTGAGAGCAGCAAAGGATCCTGTCATGCTTAGCTGAAGTTGTGATACCTGATTACAATTTCTTTGTATTCTAACCACGCTTCTGAAACGATTGTTCCTTAAATAGAAGGAGCAATATCTTTCAGTAACAAAATGGTGGTTTGTCACATGCTCTTTATAATTTTCATCAAAATGTAATCTATATTTTAAATTTCTCCTCCTTGCCAGTCTTGTTTTATATTTTATCTCCTACAAATATTTGCAGCCAAGAAAATCTGGGCCTCTCAAAGCAGTTTTCTATTTATACTTTCTGAATAGAGTAGCACATTGTCTTTAGGTGAATGATGCTCTCTGGGTTGTGAAACACAGTTGCCTGGAGAATCAAGGAGACTGGCCTGGGTCTTGACATGCAGGGCACTGGAATCTTCAGAGCTGCCAAACTTCAGTGGTTCCTTCTCCTTTTCCCATTAATGGTTACACCACATGGTCTATGCAAGTTTCTATGCAACTATGCGACTGCAGAAAAACAGGTTTGTAATATAGACAGCAAACCCTTCAAAATAGGTAATTTATAAAAGAATAAATGTAAATAGGCAATGAACCTATGAGAGGGATATTCTGTCTTTCTGGTTATGAAAGTAATGCCACCTAAAATGTCAAGGTTGGGCCATTTAAACTGATAGAATAGAATAATAACCATCATTGGTGTGAATGTGAGGGAAGCCCAGGTGAGAATAGACCCCAATGACTATGCTGGTTGTTGTCAGACAGTGTGACCATGAATGATTTTCTCTTTGTTTTTTTAATACATGTCTGAATACCTTTCTATCTGCCCACCCTTTCCATCAGACACACTCACATAATAATCATGTTTGGTTGGAAAATTAAGTAGGGGAATGATCTAGTATATTATGTGTTTAAAACTTTTAAAAGTAAAATGTGAAACGTGTACCAAAGTAGAGAGAATAATTTGAATATCCCTCCTCAGAACACCAGAGAAGGCAATGGCAACCCACTCTAGTACTCCTGCCTGGGAAATCCCATGGATGGACAAGCCTGGTAGGCTGCAGTCCATAGGGTGGCCAAGAGTCAGATACAACTGAGCGTCTTCACTTTCACTTTTCACTTTCATGCATTGGAGAAGGAAATGGCAACCCACTCCCGTGTTCTTGCCTGGAGAATCCCAGGGACCGGGGAGCCTCGTGGGCTGCCGTCTACATGGTCGCATGAAGTCAGACGACTGAACCAACTTAGCAGTAGCAGACTGAGAACCCATCTCAGTATTCATTAATCAATATTTTTACCTGTCTTTCCCCTCCTCTTCTTTCCCTTTCCTTCTTCCCTTTTTTATTCTTTCTTTCCTTTCTTTGTTTTAGCTTTTGTGCATTAAAGCACAAATCCATATCATGTCATCTTAACTGTAAATGTTTCCATATATATATATTCCTTTTATTTATTAAATTTTTTAAAGTGTTATTTTATATTAGAGTGTTGTTAATTTACAAAGTTGTGTTAGTCTCTGGTGTACAGCAAAGTGTATACATATTCATACATATACATACATCTATTCTTTTTCACATTCTTTTCCCATATTGGTTATTATGGAATATTGAGTTGAATTCCCTGTGATATACAGTAGGTCCTTGTTGATTCTGTTTTATATATAGTAGTGTGTATATGTTAATCCCAGATTAGGAGTTTGAATTAAAAGAGTATCATTTTTTTTCTGTCTTTTGACCTTTTTATTTTGATTTTTTTCATCATGCAAACATTGTAATTTTTTTAAATGATATATAGTGTTGTATTAGTCTCAAGTGTGCAGCAAAGTGACTCAGTTATACATATACATATATCCATTCTTACTTAGATTCTTTTCCCATATAGGCCATTACAGAGTATTAAGTAGAGTTCCCTGTGCTTATATATTCCTTTCAAAAGGGATAGTTTCTTACATAACCACAGTTCTGTTATCATGCCTGACAAAATTAATAAAAAGTCATTAGTAACATCTAATTCCAACTGTACTTTAACATTTCCCCAACTGTCTCAACAAAGAATTTTACATGGATTTATTTGACTCAGGGCCCAAATGAGGTCCAATTATTGCAGCATTTTATTATAATACTTTAAAATTTTCTTTTAGTTTGCAAAAGATTCCAGTCCTCCTGCTTTTTTAAATTTTTTCTGGTCTTTGACTTGTTGAATAAATTATGTTAGTTGTGCTGTAAATTGTACCAAATCCTGAATTTGTCTCTATGTTCTTCTCCTTCCCTGAAAACTAAAGGTTAGACCTAAATCTTGATTAAATTCAGGTTTAACATTTTTGGGCAAGAATATTTCATAAGGGGTACTGTGTATTTCTTATTGTATTATATCATGCAGTAATATTGTATTACAGTACATTACATGCAGTACATAATGTCTGGTTGTCTCATTGTAAGACGTGCTAACATTGATCAGCTGGTGAAGGAAATGGCAGCCCACTCCAGTGTTCTTGCCTGGATAATCCCAGGGACAGGGGAGCCTGGTGGGCTGCCGTCTATGGGTTCGCCCAGAGTCTAACACGACTGACGCAATTCAGTAGCAGCAGCAACATTGATCTGTGGGTTCACAAGGAGTAGCCTGGTCCTTCCACTGTGAAGGTCCCTGTCATCCTATCCTAATGGCTTTAGCATCTGGTGAGGTTCACTACCTGAATCAGATACTTCATTAGTCAATGGGTTCGCCCAGAGTCTAACACGACTGACGCAATTCAGTAGCAGCAGCAACATTGATCTGTGGGTTCACAAGGAGTAGCCTGGTCCTTCCACTGTGAAGGTCCCTGTCATCCTATCCTAATGGCTTTAGCATCTGGTGAGGTTCACTACCTGAATCAGATACTTCATTAGTCATCATAAATGGTGATGTTTCAATTTTGTTAATCCTTACACATTTAATAACTTATAATTCTCGAAAGGAAAAACATGTTTCATTAACCAGGGCTTTTTTGATTATTCTGAAATGTAGTCATACAGGACAGGTAAGATAAATGCATGATCCCTACTTCTGTCTACTCCAAGATTCTAGAAGCAATCACAAACCAGTGACAAGAAACATCCATAATGTCCAGGTTGTGGCATGTAAGTAACATTATACCCAGAAAATAACTAGGGCTTTGTGGAGAAACGGCTGATTCCAAGTCTGAGATTGGAGATGAGTAAAATGACAATAAGCTTTGTGGTGTCAATAAGCAGGGAATCTATCAAAAAAGGGGGTGGGGCTAAGTCATAAAGATCTAGTTTCTTGTAGGAGCTAGTTTGAGGGAGCTTCCACTGGTATAACATGGAACAATTTGAGAATCAAAAACAATATCAGCCATAATTAACAGACTTATATTGAATATATTGTAAAAGTCTGTGGGTTCATAATGATACAAACCAAAACTAAGAACATATAGAGAATCACAATCAGCTAAAATAAGAAGTGATACACTGGTAGCAACCATAGGAAGGTAGACACCGACCACTTAACTTGGAAAATTAATAAATTAAAGAGAAAGAATCATTGTGTTTTAAAAGATCAACATGGTTGCTGTGTGAAGAGAAGGCTGCTGAAAGTCAGGAGTGGAAACAGGAGGCTTGCACTGAGATCTAGGGACTGTGTGAAAATTACCAGGATTACATAGATGAAAGAGCTAGTCCCTGACCTCCTGGAACTCCCATGTCTAGTGGGGTGGATTGCCTTTTAATTGGGCAATTGTAATGTGGGATATGTTTAATGATATGAGGAAGCAGAGGTACCCCTGGAACATACAGAAAGGAAGGGTATCAAACCATTCTGGGAGTTGTAATTCAGAGGCAGTGATACCCAAGCTTAGTTTCACAGGCTGAGCCAGAAATAAAAAGTTTTCCTTCCCCAAAGCAATTCTAGAACCAGTTGGAGCCTAGTGGAACTGAGCCCGAAGAGGTCAATATTAACTCAAGACCTACGCAAGACTGAACCTGGAGCAAGGGGAAGGGAACACTGAGTCCAGCAGGGAAGGAACTGAGAAGATGGGCTGAAATTTGACCCAGCCTAGCCATTGAAAGGATAAGACTCAGCTCTCTTTTGCATCATCTTCATTTCTCTATTATTCGATCATTGCTTATATTAATAATTGGGAAAGAGGTACCAGGTGGGAGAGATGAGAAGAGAACTAAGGGGAAGGATGAGGATATGGTGGTAAATCGGAATGAGAACAATTCACAACTGTGCTACATGGAAAATGAATTATACCATGTTGCTGAGCTACTTCACAGGAAAATAGATGCTGTATATGATAGCTAAGGTATGCTATGTTATGCTATGTTAAAGTCTTAGACACTGGAAATGATATAAACACTGAGGACTCAAAAACACACTAGGAGATAACTATCAGATAGAGGCAAGAAATGGAGACAGTAAGACTCAGGCTCTGGAATATTAGGAAGATGATCTCAGAGGAGACCCTCACAGTGAGTGCCACATGGTCTGCAAATGTCTCAAATCCTTGGGAATGGATGGAATCCAGGTGGGTGAATAATATGGACTGACTCTATATGAACAAAAGTACAGGAAAGAATTCCAAACCAGTGTCAAGCTGAAGAGCAAGATTTAAGCAAATACTTCAAATAATAATTCACAATAATATTCAATTCCCGCAGGGGTGCAGAACAACTGGTCCTTTCATATACTACTAGTGAGAATTAAATCAGTGCAGTTTTCCTGGAAAACAATTTAATAGTGAATTTCAGATCCTTAAAATGTTCTTATATTTTGACCTTAAAATTTCATCTTTGAAAAATCTATTATCAGGGAAAACATACAATAACAAACACACGAAGATATCAGAATTTGTTGTTGTTGTTTAGTTACTGATTTGTGTCCCACTCTATATGCACTGTACCCACCAGTCTCCCCTGTCCATAGGATTTCCCAGGCAGGAATACTGGAGGGGGTTGCCATGCCTTCTTCTTCTTCCAGGGGATTTCCTGACCCAGAGATTGAACCTGCATCTCCTTTATTGGCAGGTAGCTTCTTACCCACTGAGCAACCGGGGAAGCCCTGTATATCAGAATATTCAGTTCAGTTCAGTTCAGTTGCTCAGTCATGTCTGACTCTCTGTGACCCCATGAATCACAGCACCCCAGGCCGCCCTGTCCATCACCAACTCCCAGAGTTCACTCAGACTCACATCCATCGAGTTGGTGATGCCATCCAGCTATCTCATCCTCTGTCGTCCCCTTCTCCTCCTGCCCCCAATCCCTCCAGCATCAGAGTCTTTTCCAATGAGCCAACTCTTCGCATGAGGTGGCCAAGGTACTGGAGTTTCGGCTTCAGCATCATTCCCTCCAAAGAAATCCCAGGGCTGATCTCCTTCAGAATGGACTGGTTGGATCTCCTTGAAGTCCAAGGGACTCTCAAGAGTCTTCTCCAACACCACAGTTCAAAAGCATCAATTCTTCGGCACTCAGCTTTCTTCACAGTCTAACTCTCACATCCATACATGACCAATGGAAAAACCATAACCTCGACCAGATAGACCTTTGTTGGCAAAGTAATGTCTCTGCTTTTTAATATGCTGTATAGATTGGTCCATAACTTTCCTTCCAAGGAGTAAGCTTCTTTTAATTTCATGGCTGCAGTCACCATCTGCAGTGATTTTGGAGCCCCCAAAAATAAAGTCTGACACTGTTTCCACTGTTTCTCCATCTCTTTCCCATGAAGTGATGGGACCAGATGCCATGATCTTCATTTCCTGAATGTTGAGCTTTAAGCCAGCTTTTTCACTCTCCACTTTCACTTTCATCGAGAGACCTTTTAGTTCCTCTTCACTTTATATAGATTAAAAAAAAATTGAAAACAATCTTAAATCCTCACCAATAGGGGAATGATCAAGGGTGGCATATTGATAAATGGGATATCATGTAAGAACTAAATGTGTCCAAAGTTTTTAGTAACATGGGGAATGCTTATTATTTGAGATTAAGTTGGAAAGTAGAAAATACAGCTTACATATTTTTTAGTTTTTGAAATCACATAGAGAACAGTATCTATAAGGAGGGAAATACAACAAAATTATCTGTTATCAGAATGTATTATTTTTAGAAGCTTCATCGAGATATAGTTTACCTACAATAGATTTCACTACTTTAAATGTACAATTCCATGAGACTGAACAAATGTTTATCTCCATGCAACCACTGCCACAATCAAGATGCAGAATATTTTGGTCACCCTAAAACATTTCCTTGTGCCCCTTTGCATTCCCTTACTTTAACTCCCTGCCCACTATCTGCTTTCTTTGTCTATTTGGTTTTACTTTTTCTAACATTTTATGTAATCATAAGGGATTTGATTGAGGTCATACCTAAATGGTCTAGCAGTTTTCCCTACTTTCTTCAATTTAAGTCTGAATTTGGTAATAAGGAGCTCATGATCTGAGCCACAGTCAGCTCCTGGTCTTGTTTTTGTTGACTGTATAGAGCTTCTCCATCTTTGGCTGCATAGAATATAATCAATCTGATTTCAGTGTTGACCATCTGGTGATGTCCATGTGTAGAGTCTTCTCTTGTGTTGTTGGAAGAGGGTGTTTGCTATGACCAGTGCATTTTCTTGGCAAAACTCTATTAGTCTTTGCCCTGCTTCGTTCCACATTCCAAGGCCAAATTTGCCTGTTACTCCAGGTGTTTCTTGACTTCCTACTTTAGCATTCCAGTGCCCTATAATGAAAAGGACATCTTTTTTGGACGTTAATTCTAAATGATCTTGTAGGTCTTCATAAAACCGTTCAACTTCAGCTTCTTCAGCATTACTGGTTGGGGCATAGACTTGGATAACTGTGATATTGAATGGTTTGCCTTGGAAACGAACAGAGATCATTCTGTCGTTTTTGAGATTGCATCCAAGTACTGCATGTCGGACTCTTTTGTTGACCATGATGGCTACTCCATTTCTTCTGAGGGAATCCTGCCCGCAGTAGTAGATATAATGGTCATCTGAGTTAAATTCACCCATTCCAGTCCATTTTAGTTCGCTGATTCCTAGAATGTCGACGTTCACCCTTGCCATCTCTTGTTTGACCACTTCCAATTTGCCTTGATTCATGGACCTGACATTCCAGGTTCCTATGCANCCTATAATGAAAAGGACATCTTTTTTGGGTATTAGTTCTAAAAGTTCTTGCAGGTCTTCATAAAACTGTTCAACTTCAGCTTCTTCAGCATTATTGGTTGGGGCATAGACTTGGAGAACTGTGATATTGAATGGTTTGCCTTGGAAACGAACAGAGATCATTCTGTCATTTTTGAGATTGCATCCAAGTACGCATTTCGGACTCTTTTGTTGACTATGATGGCCACTCCATTTCTTCTGAGGAATTCCTGCCTGCAGTAGTAGATATAATGGTCATCTGAGTTAAATTCACCCATTCCAGTCCATTTTAGTTTGCTGATTCCTAGAATGTCGACGTTCACCCTTGCCATCTCTTGTTTGACCACTTCCAATTTGCTTTGATTCATGGACCTGACATTCCACTTTCCTATGCAATATTGCTCTTTACAGCATTGGATTTTGCTTCTCTCACCAGTCACATCCACAACTGGGTATTGTTTTTGCTTTGGCTCCATCCTTTCATTCTTTCTGGAGTTATTTCTCCACTGATCTCTAGTAGCATATTGGGCACCTACTGACCTGGGGAGTTCCTCTTTTGATATCCTATCATTTTGCCTTTTCATACTGTTCATGGGGTTCTCAAGGCAAGAATACTGAAGTGGCTTGCCATTCCCTTCTCCAGTGGACCACATTCTGTCAGACCTCTCCACCATGACCCGCCCGTCTTGGGTTGCCCCACAGGCATGGCTTGGTTTCATTGAGTTAGACAAGGCTGTGGTCCTAGTGTGACTAGATTGACTAGTTTTCTGTGAGTATGGTTTCAGTGTGTCTTCCCTCTGATGCCCTCTTGCAACACCTACCATCTTACTTGGGTTTCTCTTACCTTGGGCGCGGGGTATCTCTTCACGGCTGCTCCAGCAAAGCACATCTGCTGCTCCTTACCTTGGACGAGGGGTATCTCCTTACCACCGCCATTCATGGCCTTCAACGTGGGATGGCTCCTCTAGGCCCTCTTGCTGAATTGCTCTAATTCTGTAGCCAGGTCTACCACTCAGATGTATGCTGAGCTCCAGTCAAAAAGACCTCAACCAGCATGATACGGGATGCTTGGGGCTAGTGCACTGGGATCACCCAGAGAGATGGTACGGGGAGGGAGGTGGGAGGGGGGTTCAGGATTGGGAACATGTGTACACCCATGGTGGATTCATATTGATGTATGGCAAAACCAATACAGTATTGTAAAGTAAAATAAAGTAAAATTAAAAAAAAAAAAGAAAAGAACATCTTATTTCTCAAGGGCTGGATATTGCAGCTCCAAAAGCTTCCCCTGGTAGCCATCTCTTTCTGTACAGCTACCTTTCAGATTCTTACTTGAAACTTGGGGTTTACAAAAATACAATTATTCCACTGGGTACTTGATTCAGACATTTTTTGGGAAGGATGACTGTTCCTGTTTCTTAGCCCACTGCCCTGCCCAGAAGTACCTGACTGTCACCCAGCGGAACCCTCTCCCACAAAGTAGAGCAGTGTTGAAAGCCCCGCTGGGCAGAAGCTGTCAAGGGGCAAGGAGTCTATGAAGGGAAATGAGCTTTCTGGAATTTTTTCTGATAGGGCAAAGCCCGGGCCTCTGCTTAGCTGGGCCAAGTGGACAGTCCAGGTGCTGCGGGGACCTGTCACAGTCCAAGAAGCCTGCTGCTCACACAGGGACAGAAGGTGTCCACTTACCTCCTGGAGGATTCATGCCATGTCTGTAATGTGCTGTGCTCGTCCTCAGTGGAGTATCTTTTCTTCCAGTTTTACTGAGATATAATTGACATATAGCCCTGTATATGTTTAAGGTATACAGTCCAATGATTTGACTTACATACATCATGAAATGATTACACAGTAAGTTTAATCAACACCCATTTCATGTAGATGCAAAATTAAAGAAACAGGAAAAAGTATTTCTGTGATAAGAACATCTAGGATTTACTCTCTAAACAATCTTATATATAACACACAGCACTGTTAATCACATTTATCATGTACATTACGCCCCTAGTACTTACTTATCTTATAACTGAAACTTTGTACCTTTTGAATGCCTTCCTCCAATTCCTCCTCCCCGCACCTGCTGCCTGTGGTAACCACAAATCTGACCTCTTTCTCCTAGAGTTTAAGTATAATTGAACTTCGCGTTAGTTCCTAGTATATAATATAGCCATTCAATGTTTCTATACATTTCAAAATATCACCATGATAAGTCTAGTTACCATATGTCACTGTAAAAAAAATTATGTAATTATTGACTCTATTCCCCACTCTGAACATTTCATAGCTGTGACTCATTTATTTTATAACTGGAAGTTCGAACCTCTTAACTTCCCTCTCGTATTTCTCTCCTTCCCCCAACCTTCCCCTCAGGCAACCACCTGTTTCCTCCATACCTGTGAATGTGTTTTGTTTGTTTTCATTTTTAGATTCCATATATAAGCAAAATCATATAGTTTTTGTCGTTCTCCAGTCTCACTTAACATAGTACTCTCTAGTCCATCCCCGTGGTCACAGTGGCAAGGTTTCATCCTTTTGTGACTAACACACCACTCAGTGTGTGTGCACACAGATACCATATCTTTTTTATTCATTCATCTATTGATGGGCACTTAGGTTGCTTCCAGTTTGGGCTATTATAAATAATGCTGCAATAAAAATAGGGGTGCACACATCTTTTCTGATTAGTGTCTTTGCTTTCTTCAGATGAGTGCCCGGGAGTGGAATCACTAGATCATATCAGTTCTATCTTTAATTTCTTTGAGGAGGCCATATTCTGTTTTCCACAGCGGCTATATCAATGTGCATCCCCGCCAACAAGGTTTCCCTTCTCCACATTTTCCCCAACACTTGTTATTTGTTGTGTTATATTTTATAATAACCATTCTAACAGATATTTCATTGTAGCTTGGATTCTCAGTTCTCTGGTGATTGATGATGTTGAGCAGCTTTTCAGATGCCTGTTAGCCATCTGTATGTTTTCTTTGGAAAAATATCTATTCATAATCAGGGTTTTTTTTCCTTACATTGAGTTGTAGACGTTCTTTGGATATTTTGGATATTAACCCCTCATCAGATATATTGTTTGCAAATGTCTTCTCCCATGCTGTAAGTGGTCATTTCATTTTGTGTATAGTTTCTCTCAATGTGCAAAAACTTTTGAATTTCATTTGTTTATTTTTTGTTTCCTTTACCTAAGCAAAAAAAAAAATATATATACTGTCTCTTATACACATCTAGATGTGTATAAGAGACAGGGGTTCTACAGTGTCTCCAGCGTGGAAAGCTGAGGGAGGTGAAGGAGCAGGTTCCCTGCATCTTTTTTTTTTTTTAATAGTAAAATATATTCAGCCTGCATCTTAAAGCACTTCATCTCTTCGGCCCTCCCAGGGAGCAGGTGGACCCCACTGAGAACATGCTCCTGAGCTCGCAAGTAACCACTCGAGAAGTGACACTTCTCAGATCACCCGCTTTTCCTCTGGGGATCAGTCACCTCCCTGTCTCTTATACACATCTCCCTGTGCCTTGGGGACCTAGCATCCCAGGCTCAGGGCTCACTACATTAGAAGGAAGCACAGTTACTCAGATTCTTCATCCTCATCCTGCTCTATTTAAAGGTTAAAAGACCCCCTAAAGCAATGTGTGTCTTCCTTTTTACCCAAAGGAAGTGCTGATAGATTTTAGAGGCAGTTTTCATGAAAATTTTACTCTCTGCCTCATCTCCCCAGCTCTCGACCCCTATATTGCCACTAAACATNAGATGGCTGGATGGCATCACAGACTCGATGGACTTGAGTCTGAGTGAACTCCGGGAGATGGTGATGAATAGGGAGGCCTGGTCGCAAAGAGTCGGACACGACTGAGCAACTGAAGTGAAATGAACATTTTATGTAAATAAAATCCTATAGTGTACAGGTTTCTGTGTCTAGAATAATGCTACTGCAATTCTTCTATGTTGTTGTTAGATGTCTATTAGTACTTTGTATTTTTGTATTGTCAAGTGGTAGCATTGTACAGGCAAATTAAAATTTGTTTTTTTTTTTTAATTTACTAATTATTGGATACTTGAATGGCTTCATGTTTCTTACCTCATGAATAAAGCTGCTATAAATGTTTGTAAACAAGTATTTGCGTGGACATACTTTCATTTTTCTAGGGTAAATATGCAGGGATGGAATCAGTAGATTATTTGATAAATGTTAACTTTGTAGGGAACTGCCAAAATCTTTTTCAAAGTGGCTGTTCCTTTTGTAATGTGTGAAAGCTCCAGTTGTTCCATATCCTTACCCATACTTGGAACTGTTAATTGTTTTAATTTTAGCCACTCTGGTAGGTTCAAATGGTAACTCAATGTGCTCTTTTCTTTAAGAATTTTTTTTTTTTTGATGTGGACTGTTTTTAACATCTTTATTGAATTTGTTACAGTATTGTTTCTGTTTTATGTTTTGATTTTTTGGCTGTGAGACATGTGGGATCTTAACTCCCTGATCAAGTTTCAAACCCTCATCTCCTGCAGTGGAGGCCAAAGTCTTAACCACTGGGTCATGAGGGAAGTCCTTCAGTGTGATTTTAGTCATGTTTTCCTAATGAGTAATGATGGCAACCCACTCCAGTAATCTTTCCCAGAACAATCCCATGGACAGAGGAGCCTAGCAGGCTACAGTCCGTGTGGTGGAAAAAATCAGATGCAACAAAGAGTCCTACACCACGGAGTGACCAAAACAACCAAACGATGTTAAGACTTTTTTGTGCACTTTTATGCAATCTGTATGGGACTTCCCAGGAGGCTCAGTGGTAAAGAGTCCACCTGCCAGTGCAGGAGACACAGGAGACATGGGCTGGATCCCTGGGTTGGGAAGATACCCTGGAGAAGGAAATGGCAACCCACTCCAGTGTTCCTGCTTGCAAAATCCTATGGACAGAGGAGCCTGGTGGACTACGGCCCACAGGGTTACAAAAAGTTGGACATGACTGAGCATACATGCATGATACAATCTGTATATCTTCTTTGGTGAAGTCTATTAAAATTTCATCCCCCTGCCATTCACTGGGTTATTCTCTTCTTATTAGTGTTCTTTATATATTCTAGGCTATTTATTGGACATATGTTTTGCAAATATTTGTCCCAGTCTGTAACTTTTCATTTCTGAGTAGTGTTTTTTGAAGAGAAAAAATTTAAATTTTGATGAAGTCCATTTTTTTTCTCTTATATTTTGTATTTCTTTGTGTTCTATTTTAGAAATCATTGCCTAAGTCTAAATTACCAAGATTTTCCTCTATTTATGTAGAACTTTTATAGTGTAGCTCTTATGTTTACCTTTAGGTCTAAGACTCATTTCAAGTTAATTTTTGTAACATTTCTGAGTAGTGTTTTTTGAAGAGAAAAAATTTAAATTTTGATGAAGTCCATTTTTTTTCTCTTATATTTTGTATTTCTTTGTGTTCTATTTTAGAAATCATTGCCTAAGTCTAAATTACCAAGATTTTCCTCTATTTATGTAGAACTTTTATAGTGTAGCTCTTATGTTTACCTTTAGGTCTAAGACTCATTTCAAGTTAATTTTTGTATGTGGAGAGAAATAAGAATTTTTGTAGTTGTCTTTTTATCATGCTGAGAAAGCATCTTTATTTTTTTTTAATGTTTTGTACAAATTTATTTCCCTCAAACTTAAAATTCCAGATTTCAAGATGTTTCATCCAAAGAAAAAAGTCATTCCCATCATTATAGAGTGCGCTAAGGCAGTGGCTGGTCATCTTGCGTTAAGAGTTCTTTCCTTATTCTTCCTTGTCCTCTGGTCACAGTTCATGTCCAGTGGGATTAATAAGACATTTTGCAATAGTTATCACAATTGATTCATTTTTTTTTTTCAGGTGGCAGGGATAGTAGGTCAAAAGGTAGGTGAAAACGTGGTTTTACTGGACTAGCTTAGGTTATAGATTCACTTGTTAAATGATAGGTATCTATGAAGAACTGTCTCTAAAACAAGCTAAACGATAATCCATCTAGATTCATCTAGATATGTTGTATTTAATGTGGAATTTAAAAGAGAGCAATTCATTTGTCTAAGAAAGCATCTTTAAAAAAATAATTTATTTATTTTAATTGGAGGCTAATTACTTTACAATATTTTAGTAGTTTTTGCCATACATTGACATGAATCAGCCATGGATGTACATGTGTTAAAATGATAGGTATCTATGAAGAACTGTCTCTAAAACAAGCTAAACGAAAATCCATCTAGATTCATCTAGATATGTTGTATTTAATGTGGAATTTAAAAGAGAGCAATTCATTTGTCTAAGAAAGCATCTTTAAAAAAAATAATTTATTTATTTTAATTGGAGGCTAATTACTTTACAATATTTTAGTAGTTTTTGCCATACATTGACATGAATCAGCCATGGATGTACATGTGTTCCCCACATCCTGAACACCCCTCTCACCTTCCTCCCCATCCCATCCCTCAGGGTCATCCCAGTGCACCAGCCTGAACACCCTGTCTCATGCATCAAACCTGGACTGGTGATCTATTCCACATATGATAATATACATGTTTCAGTGCGATTCTCTCAAATCATCCCACCGTTGCCTTCTCCCACAGAGTCCAAAAGTCTGTTCTTTATATCTGTGTCTCTCTTGCATATAGGGATATCATTATCATTTTTCTAAATTCCAAATATATGCATTAATATACTGTATTGGTGTTTTTCTTTCTGACTTACTTCACTCTGTATAATAGGCTCCAGTTTCATCCACCTCATTAGAACTGATTCAAATGCATTATTTTTAATAGCTGAGTAGTATTTCATTGTGTTTATGTACCACAGCTTTCTTATCCATTCATCTGCCATTGGGCATCTAGGTTGCTTCCATGTCCTAGCTATTGTAAACAGTGCTGTGATGAACATTGGAGTAAACGTATCTCTTTCAATTCTGGTTTCCTCTGTGTGTAGGCCCAGCAGTGGGATTGCTCTGTCATATGGGAGTTCTGTTTTCAGTCTTTTAAGGAATCTCCATACTTTTCTCCATAGTGGTTGTACTAGTTTGCATTCCCACCAACAGTGTAAGAGGGCTCCCTTTTCCCCACACCCTCTTCATCATTTATTGTTTATAGACTTTTTGATAGAGGCCATTTTGACTGGCATTAGATGNAAAAAAAAAAAAAAACCCTCAAGACTCCAAAGAAACTAAAGCACAGGTATCTTTAAAAGAAAAGTATTTGCCTTTCTTTACCAGCAGTTTTGTAATTTCAACCCAGATTAAGAAATAGGCACAATCAGTGATGACCAGCGCAATCAGCAACATCTCACACTGCAAAGTCCTATTCATTTTAATGCTTCTCAAAAGTCTATAAGAAATATTTAACTTCTTGAATTAAAAACACCAATAGAGGCAGACAGAATGAATGGCGACAAGGAGAGAGGAAATGAACTACAGAAGAAAATCACTCCGATTCACTAAAAACTACTAAACCAATTCCCAGTAAAAAGAGGTCTTCTTTACCTAGCTGTAACCAAGAAATGAGCTGCCTTAGTTTGCTTCCTCTGAGAATATTTTAATCCCTAAAATAAAATTAACATTAGATTTATTCAGTCACTTCTTTCCAAATGTGACCTTTTATTCTACAGCAGTAACTCTCAGCAGAACACCAGGGACTGCTAGAAGGGCATCAAAATATTTGTTCATTAAATGCGTGGGAAAAAAATTCATCTTCCTTTTCTTTGCCCATCACGATCCCCAGTGATACTGAAATTCCTTGTTCATATTCCAGGCTGAGGCTTTGACAAACCACTAAACCACATGTGGAATATAATACACGTTATTTAGAATCATAAGGAAACAAACATTAATACCCTATGCACCTTTTTCAATAAAGTGATTAAATAAACTCAGCTGACTGGAATACACAGACCTAACTCTTGCAGGTTCTAGGCTCTCTGGGGTACTTACATATTATTTGACAAATGCCTGTTTGAAAGAGCTCCCTGTCTCCCATAGAGTGAAGAGGCAGAAGGTTGCGGGGGGTGGGGCAGGGTGTCAAAATCACAAAGGCCAATGGGGTGAATATATTATCTTAGCTCTTCAGACCACATGACTGCATCCTGTCTCTATGGGACACCTGCCCAGATTCAGGAACACAGGGCCACAGAGGTTCTGGAAGTGAGACACTGGAGGAACTGGTGACCTGACCATCTTTTGACACCACCCCCTTGGATACTGGGCTTCCCTGGTGGCTCAGACAGTAAAGAATCCACCTGCAGTGTGGGAGACCTGGGTTTGATTCCTGGGTTGGGAAGATCCCCTGGAAAAGGAAACGGCCACTCCACTACTCTTGCCTAGAGAATCCCATGGACAGAGGAGCCTGGTGGGCTACCGTTCACGGGGTCGCAAAGAGTCGGACATGACTGAGCAAAGGCAGTTGTTTCCGGAGATGGAGATTCTTCAGAGGGAGCCATGCACCCTGTGGGGGGCTGAGGGTCTCTGCGGGCGGCTTCAGGCCCCTCAGAGCGGCTCTGTGGTCGAGAGCCCCTCACAGCATCTTCCCCTCCAGACGCCTGAGCTTCTGATGGCTGCCCTTGAACACCAAGGACAGCACTTCTCATTCTGAACTTCTCCGCAGACAAAGCTTCAACTTTTCACTTTTCTTTTGCTGACTTAGTAAAGTCTTTGAGAAAATGAATTTTCACATTAGAGGCCAGTGAGTGAGTTGCAGAATTCAGATTTTTTAAACGCTACTCTAGTTTTTGCTTCAGCATCACAAAGGAGCAAAAATACAGCATGTGGGTAAGGTGATACATGGGAGGTTATAAGACCATGCCTAATTAATCTGGAGTTACAAAGAGCACACGTCAGCGCTTCTCACTCAATTAACAAATAAAAGGAAATTCAAAGGGCTTGGAGGCCATACGGAGTCAGGGTCCTTCTCATGAACCTGAGACGAGGTTTTGAGGATCCGAGAGGGAGCCGAGCCTATGGAGCTATTAAAGGTTCTACACAGGAGAATAAAGGTGTCCAGTCGTGGCATTAAACTCTGTTTATTTAGTATTTGAAACAGGGTGTACACTTATGAATTTATATAAACATTTATTAATAGTACATCTAAAATCCACAACCAGTAAACAATCTGTGCTTTCTTCTCTGGAGTTGACATCTGCATGTTTTGGTGTTGTGGAGGGACCTGGTCTGTGAACCTAACCAAACTGCCTCACGACCACGAAAACTGTGAAGTGATCTGCTCCTGCAAAGGGGCTGCTCCTGGCACAGAAAAAGTGTCACACTTTGGAACTACTAAGCCAGGTGTCAAGGAAAGAAGAGACACACAGCGGACACGAGGAAGAAAGTACAGGAAGGGGTCACAAGCCGGGCGGTGACACCGAGACACGCGCGCCCTTCAGAAGCTTCAGGCGTAGGCGCCTCCGCACCTCCCACCGGAGGGGCTCCCCCCAGCAGGAGCTCGCACTCGGCGCAGACACGCTTCTGAGGGCACCCAGGGGGTCACAGCTGCAGCTCCGAGGTGCCCACCAGGCCCAGGGCCCGCGCTTCTTCCGGAGTCAGGCCGCTCTTCAGGGTCCTGCGCACTGCCGGGGCCAGAGACGAAGGGGCGAGAAGAGAGGGCAGCGTTAGCAGCCAGGCCCCTTCCCCGAGGAGCCACAGCGCTCACGACCCCCGGCGCCACCCCACCCCTGCTGGAGAGCCCCGGCTGACTGGCTGTTTTCAGGGCAGGAAAAAAATCTAGGGGCTGCCAGAGGCTGCCCTGGAGATGACCCAGGCACCGCCCTGAAGAGTCAGGCAGAGAGGGGACCGCATAGGGGGAGTGAAGCGGGGAGAGGCCCGCCCTGATGAGGTGTCTGAGAAAGGGTGCGAACTACAAAATGCAGGTGGCATGTTGAGAGTGCAGCCTTTCCCAGCACAAGGAGCAGATCAGAGCTGTTAAGGAATCCCAGAGTACAGGAAAACACACGTTCCGATGATGCAAATGAGGTGAGATGATCCCGCAAATCTGTAGGGACGTACCTCTCCAGAGGCCCCCCAGCAAGGTGTTAAGGGAACCCGGCAGGGGTGGGGGTGGGGGGGGGAGGGGAGTCGTCAGAATGAGCCCCCCAAAAGTGCTGTGGTCTTGGTCTCAACTCCTCAAAGAGCCTCTACAGAGAAGAACCACTGACTCCTTGTGGACTTGATGCCAAGGAGCAAACAGCCAAACCTCTGAGTGGACTTGCTGGATGTTCTCTGTGAGACACACACGGGGCTCAGGAAGGACCAGTGACCTCCCGCCCTGAGGTTTACAACTGGCGGTCAGAGGAACACTCATATTTAACTGACTGAGAATTGGCTTACGTTTGCCTGACATTATGGGTTTTCCATTGCTTAGTGTGATCAGTTTCAATGTCAAAATAGAGGCTGGATAAGGCTGAAGGATGAGGCAGCTGGCCCTTCCAAGACTGGTCTTTTCATTTGAAAAGTTTCCTAATTACATTTTCCTGAATTGATAAATTGTATTTGGCCTACTCTGTATGGAAGTCATACAGAGTTTGGGCTATCTGTTCTATTTTCAGAAGTGACGTGTCATAGATCTCTACTCTAAATCATCAATCAGCTAGAGTCCCTGAGATCACCAGGGAAGGCCTTTGATCAGAATGCATAGAAAGTAAAGCTCACCCTTATTGTTTTCCCACTTTCCTTGCCAGATCCAATTCCCCACATTCCCTCCATGACAACGTAAGCCTATGTCCTCCACAGAGGCGAGGCCCCCATCTCGAGTGTCTGTAGACAACTCCTGTATCCATGCCTCCCTGGGCGGAAGCCCACCTAGCCCGTGGACAAAGGGCCTGAAAGAGTCAGGTCTCTGGTAGAACAGTGGCTAATATCTACTAAAGAACACTTTTCTCTCTCCCAGGAATGAGCACTTCGGACAGGAAAGGGAAAGTGTTAGTCGCTAAGTTATGTCCAGCTCTTTTCAACCCTGTGAACTGTAGCCCACCAGGCTCCTCTGTCCATGGGATTCTCTAGGCAAGAATACTAGAGTGCATAACCATTCCCTTCTCCAGGGGAACCTCCCCCACCCAGGGAGCGAACCTGGGTCTCCTGAACTGCAAGCAGATTCTTTACCATCTGAGCCACCAAGGAAGTCTTACTTTGGACTGGGGCCAACACCTAATCCATCAGTCAGTCAACAGATACTTCATGGAGAACCTATTGTTTGCTCAGCTCTTTAACTCAAAGAATGGATACACTTAGGGTTTTTAATAGCAGCATGAAGTTTTGCAGGGAGGGTACCCTCAGATCAGGCCACCACACACACTACTGCATTTCCAAGCCCAGCAGGGCCCCAGAGCCCCCTGGCCACAGCTGCTCCTGCACTAGCTCACCCTCCCCCAAGCCCAGACGTCCTGGGCTCCAGACTGAGTATCTAACTCATCCAGACAAAATGCTTGGCTCTGGAGCCTTGGCTGGAGGCAGACTGCATGTAACTAAGTAATGGAATTTGTTCTATGGGGCAGCAATAAAAATACTAGTTTGTAATACCCTTTATGTTCTTTAAACACTCCTTCAAGGGTTTGTTAAAGAAAGATAATAATTTTAGTGGCAGAAAACAAGATGAACTATTTCTCATTCTTGACAAGGACGGCTGAGACCTCTTATGCAAGATACAAGCTTCTGCCTGAAGAAGTCCATGCTGCACTAGGCGGGCATCTCACATTTCCTTGGCAACAGGAGGTGGCATGGGCTAGTGACCACTGCTCTGCACAGCTCTGCGCCCTCATGGATTACATGCTTGGCCCAATGACCACACGAGCTGGTGGGCATTGAAAGATGCCTCTCTTAGATCTATTCACATGTTAGCCCTATAACTAGAGTGCTCAGTTCATGTAAATATTTGAGTAAGGACCCTGGCACCTTACAGAACAGGCTCTACTCTCCTAACAGATATGGGCCTCAGGCCAGCTGATCCGAGAGCAGCCCAGAGAACAGAACAAAGCTTAATGGTGCTGTCCCAGCCTTGCCCTCGGCCTCATGGTCTACTCCCATGTTTTAATGCTGTAGACCCTGAGACCCCTCCGGCCAGGCTTTTCTCTGCTGTTGCAAAAAGCCAGTGTAAGTAAAGGTCCCTCTGCTTACCAGATGAATCCCTGAAAGGTAGGGATGCAAAGAAAAATTTGCCCCATTTATGGAATCCTACTTCCTGTAGGCCTTCCTGACAATCTGCAGATCGGGAAGCAACAGTTAGAACTGGACATGGAACAACAGACTGGTTCCAAATAGGAAAAGGAGTAAGTCAAAGCTGTATATTGTCACCCTGCTATTTAACTTATATGCAGAGTACATACATCATGAGAAACACTGGACTGGAAGAAACACAAGCTGGAATCAAGATCGCCAGGAGGAATATCAATAACCTCAGATATGCAGATGACACTACCCTTATGGCAGAAAGCGAAGAGGAACTAAAAAGCCTCTTGATGAAAGTGAAAGAGGAGAGTGAAAAAGTTGGCTTAAAGCTCAACATTCAGAAAACAAAGATCATGGCATCTGGTCCCATCACTTCATGGGAAATAGATAGGGAAACAGTGGAAACAGTGTCAAACTTTATTGTTTGGGGCTCCAAAATCACTGTAGATGGTGACTGCAGCCATGAAATTAAAAGACGCTTACTCCTTGGAAGAAAAGTTATGACCAACCTAGATAGCATATTGAAAAGCAGAGACATTACTTTGCCGACTAAGGTCCGCCTAGTCAAGGCTATGGTTTTTCCACTGGTCATGGGTCATGTATGGATGTGAGAGTTGGACTGTGAAGAAGGCTGAGAGCCGAAGAATTGATGCTTTTGAACTGTGGTGTTGGAGAAGACTCTTGAGAGTCCTTTGGACTGCAAGGAGATCCAACCAGTCCATTCTGAAGGAGATCAGCCCTGGGATTTCTTTGGAAGGAATGATGCTGAAGCTGAAACTCCAATACTTTGGCCACCTCATGCGAAGAGTTGACTCATTGGAAAAGACTCTGATGCTGGGAGGGATTGGGGGCAGGAGGAGAAGGGGACGACCGAGGATGAGATGGCTGGATGGCATCACTGACTCGATGGACATGAGTCTGAGTGAACTCCGGNCTCATTGGAAAAGACTCTGATGCTGGGAGGGATTGGGGGCAGGAGGAGAAGGGGACGACCGAGGATGAGATGGCTGGATGGCATCCCTGACTCGATGGACATGAGTTTGAGTGAACTCCAGGAGCTGGTGATGGACAGGGAGGCCTGGCATGCTGAGATTCATGGGGTCGCAGAGTTGGAGCAACTGAGCAACTGAACTGAACTGATTGGATAAATTGCACATTTTCTTGGAGTTGTAATTTTCTTACCTCTAAGATGGAAATAAGAATATCAGTGTCCTATATCTAAGATAAAAACACAATCACCTAATTTTGTATTTTTTAATAATCTTTATTTTTTTATTAGGTTATTTTTGGCTGCACTAGGTCTTACTTGCTCTGTGGGCTTTTCCCTAGTTGTGATGAATAGGGACTTCTCACTGTGGTGGCTTCTCTTGTTGCAGAGCACAGGATCTAGGGTGTGTGGGCTCAGTAGTTGCAGCTCCTGTCCTCAAGAGTGAAGGTTCAATAGTTGTGGCACATGGGTTTAGTTGCTCTGCAGCATGTGAGATCCTCCCAGACCAGGGATGGAACCCATTTCTCCCTCATTGGCAGGAGGATTCTTTACCACTGAGCCACCATGAAAGATTATTTATTTAGATTATTTATTAATCTAAAATTTTAATATAGTTTGTGAAGGTTACTTTTAATTTACAGTTATTACAAAATGTTGGCTATATTTCCTATTTGAACAATACATTCTTTTAGTCTATCTCACACTGAATAGTTTGCATCCCTCTCCCCACCCATATATTGCCCCTCCACTTTTCTGCATTGTTAAGTAATAGTTTGTTCTATCTATGAATCTGCTTATTTATTGTAATATTCACTAGTTTGCTGTGTTTTTTAGAGTGATTCCACATATAAGTGTTACCATACAGTATTTGCCTTTCTCTATCTGATATCTCACTTGCATAATGTCCTCTAAGTCTATCCCTGTTGCTGCAAATAGCGTGATTTCATCCTATGTACGGGTGAGGTACATTCCACTGTATATATGTACCATATCTTCTTCATTTATTCATTTGTTGATGAACATTTAGGTGGTTTCCATGTTTTGATTGTTGTAAATAGACTGCAAGGAGATCCATCCAGTCTATTCTGAAGGAGATCAGCCCTGGGACTTCTTTGGAAGAAATGATGCTAAAGCTGAAACTCTAGTACTTTGGCCACCTCATGTGAAAAGTTGACTCATTGGAAAAGACCCTGATACTGGGAGGGATTGGGGGCAGGAGGAAAAGGGAATGACAGAGGATGAGATGGCTAGATGTCATCACTGACTTGATGGACGTGAGTTTGTGTGAACTCCGGGAGATGGTGATGGACAGGGAGGTCTGGTGTGCTGTGATTCATGGGGTTGCAAAGAGTTGGACACGACTGAGCGACTGAACTGAACCGAACATAGGGGTGCATGTATACTTTTGAGTGTGTTTTTGTTTTGTTTTTCAGATATATGCCCAAAAGTGGGATTGCTAGATCATACGGTAGTTCTATTTTTAGCTTTTTGAGAAACTCCTAAACTGTTTTCCAAAGTGGCTGCACCAACTTCCCTTCCCTGCAACCATGTGGAAGGTTACCTTTTCTCCATATACTTGCCAACATTTACTTGAAAATCACCTCATATTTTTAAGCAGCAAACCTAGTACCTTGGCATAAAGAAGATATTAAAAATATTTTTTTAGGAAAAAAATGATGAGTAGCTGAGATTTCAATGTCCACTCTTCAGACAGAATGCAATGCATTCAAGTAGATTTTTGTGTTCTCTATAACTAATCATGAAGTCAGATTAAGAGAAAGGCCTTTTTGTCTCACACGACAGGGTAAGGTTTCCTAAAGTCTGAGTGTAAATGGCAGTTTTTCACAGTTCCTGGAGTGTAGTTAGCATTTTCCAAACTCCAGTCCTTTCTGCCAAGCAAATGCCTACCTTAACTTCCAGTCTTAGTTTGGTCTCATTTTTTTCCAACAAACTTTCCTCCACTAAATATGACCCAAGCTCTTTCTCCCATCTTTACCCTCTTTAGTATATGCTTCATAATACACAACAATGTTAGAAAACAATTGTTCCCAAACACTGGTCAGAACAGAGGAATCAC
>SJYX01006968.1:81329-122616 GCA_006410675.1 Oreotragus oreotragus
ACGAGGAGTCTCGAGTGGCTTGCAGGTCATAAATTTCTAGGTTATGGGCTGGATTCAGTTTGGTCTCCTGCAACAGCTGGACGGTTATTGTCTTTAGCTAAATGAGTTATAGCCCTAATATGTTGGTTATTCATTTATCCACTTGCCTCATCGTCACCATTACACAATCAAATCCGATGCAGCATTGTTCCAGGGTGAGGCCCCAACCAGAACTTCATGTCGATTTTGCAAATTGGTTTTTTCTTGTTCCTTTAACTTCTTGTGAAAAGCTGGAGTTTACATCCCTTTATAACAGAAATCAGAGTAACTTCCCCATCTCAAATTTCTGTGGATGGTGCCATCACTAATAAACGAAACCTGTTACAGATAAACACTTATATACATGCAGAGCTGTATTTGTTGTAGCAACTGCATCACGGGACAAAATATGTTTGGCTAAATAAAAAGAATAGAGGGCTGTTTTGCATAAAATTGGAATGCAAATGATACCACAGGAAATTATTTTATGTCAACCAAAAAAACAGGCAAAATATCTCTCTGGCCAGACTGAAGAGGAAAATTAATTATGACTGTGTTATTGTTCCCACTGACATTATATGTCTCTCTAAGAATCTGGCCAGAAGGCAGGGCCAACACTCTTTGCCAACACAGACATACAGCCTATAGGAGGAGCACACGGCCAGGGCCTCCAGGGATTGGCCAGGCCCCTGTCTCATGCAGTCTCCTTCTCTGAGATCCCTGGTCCAACCCTGCCCATCTTCTGGGGGGCAATCCCTGGCCTGGCATCCTTTCTCTATTCCGCCCTCGTGGTCCGACTCCCCCCAACTTGCTTCTCCTAGTTCTTCCCAATGGAGACTTTGCACTGAGGTTGTCTACTGGTACATGGTTCTTCCATTTGGTTACTGGTTTAGTTAAGTAATTAAGAGAATGGTAATAAAGGACAAGGGCTTCCCTGGTGGCTCAGATGGTGAAGAATCTGCCTTCAGTGCAGAAGACCTGGGTTCAATCCCTGGGTTGGGAAGATCCCATGGAGAAGGGAATGGCAACCCACTCCAGTGTTCTGGTCTGGAGAATTCCACGGACAGAGGAACCTGGCAGGATACAATCAGTGGGGTCAATAATAGACAAATACTGAAGATAATCTACTTAAGACCCCAACAGCCTTTCGTAAATTTCATTTAAAAAAATCTATTTAAGAAAAAGTCCTTCAGTGCAGAAGACCTGGGTTCAATCCCTGGGTTGGGAAGATCCCATGGAGAAGGGAATGGCAACCCACTCCAGTGTTCTGGTCTGGAGAATTCCACGGACAGAGGAACCTGGCAGGATACAATCAGTGGGGTCAATAATAGACAAATACTGAAGATAATCTACTTAAGACCCCAACAGCCTTTCGTAAATTTCATTTAAAAAAATCTATTTAAGAAAAAGATTTCCAATTATGAAAACAGCAAGAGAAAAATATGCAAATGATGTAGACAAGCCACACGTAACAGAAGAGATGCAAACCACAAGAGGCAAGACCGTTCCAGTGTGCAGAGAGAAAGTGAGTTAAAATATAAAGAATGCTATTTCACACTCTTCAGAAAAAGGCACGTGCCAGCCTGGCCTGGAGCATGCAGTGTAGAGAGAGTAAGGGTGAGCTTCTGGAGAAGAGTCTGCCCCCAAAGATGTGCACATCTGGGGACCCTGCAATTCCAGTCTTGGCCTCGTACCCCAGTGCCACCTCCACCTTACTATATGCTCGGGTCCCCTGGAGATCTTGTTAAATGCAGGCTCTGCATCAGCTGCCCTGGAGAGGTCCCTGTGAACATGTGTTTCTAACCAGCCTCCAAGAGATGCTCACGTTGTCTGAGGAACAACATTAAGTCGCAAGCCCCTAGTCAAGTTTTCACATGGGAGCACCGGGAGGACGGCAAAGCAGTGCCAGGAAATGTCGGAAAACATAGACAGTGATGTTGGAGCCCACAAACATATCCTTACAGATGTAAAAAGTCCCCCTGAATGATAGGTTTCTATTTAAAAATGGAGGGGGTGTGGCAGAGGCTGCACAAAGCGGAGCGAAAGTCCCAGTGACACCAATCACCCAGGGGCAGGGGAGGACCCCACCGCACTGGCTCTCCGGTGGTCGGCTTGAGGCCAGCCCAGACACCGGGGATTTTTAAAGCTCTGCAGGAAGTTCTACTGTGCACCCAGGGCTGAGAACCACAACTCAAGAAGGTACTCGAAGCGTGTATCAGCAGGATGGACCTCTCCTAGGAGTATGGCAAAACCAGCCTCCTATCTCACTGACTGAGAACCACAACCCCCAACCCCCAAGTTCCGTAATTTGCAAGGCTCTGCTTCGCCCTGCAAGCGATGTTGAGTGGAACCTACTTTTCTGGAGAAAATGTCCCCTAGAATCGAAAGGCAATGATATAAAAGGGGCAGGGTCTGAGAGTCTGTGGCAATTCGGTTTAGTATCCTTTACCCTAGAAGAAGTATTCTTTACCCTTGGAGAAGGAAATGGCAACCCACTCCAGTACTCTTGCCTGGAGAATCCCATGGACAGAGGAGCCTGGTAGGCTACAGTCTACAGGGTTGCAAAGAGTTGGACATGACTGAGCGACTTCACTTCACTTCACCTTGGAAACACGCATGACAAGGGGACAAACAGAACCAGGGCATCCACAGTATACAGCCCAAACGCAGCCACCCCCCATGAGTGCAGGGTGGCACTGCGGGGCGGGGGGCGGGGGCTCTGAGTTTGAGCTCTTACTGAACTCTTGACTCCTGAGAGGCACTCTCTTTTCACTCTGGGAGCCAAGAAAATGAGAGGCAACCAGGCATCCTTTTTCTGTAACATCAGAAACCCCTGTCCTAGTCAGCGTTCCTGGAGGCTGAGCTGGTGGAGACTCAAGCCGTCTTTCAAGTGACCAGCAGCAGGCCAAGGCTTGGGGCAGTGAGCTCTCTTCTGAAACAAGGGAGGGCCACGGCCATGTCAAAGGATTCAGAGAACCTGCTTTTCGAAGTGAGCCGTCCCTGTGAGACTCAGCCTGGTGCCTACGGAGGCGGCTCCACACCCGTCATGCAGTGGGTAGGAGCGGGTAACAGGGAGCAGGCAATATCCTCTATTTGGTAGGAAATTTTAAAAAAGCCTGAACAACCTAGGCTAAGATGAACCATCTTAAGCATCCTAATGACCGTAAAATCACCTGCCACCTCTGGGCTCACCGTCAGCATGTTCACAGGCAGCAGTGAACCTCTGGGGAATAGTCGCCAGCCCAGAAAGTGGTCCCTGATGCTGGGCGAGGGGCAGAAATACGGCCTCCGCAAAGCACTCAGGGAAGTGCTTGGCAATCAGCCCACTGTATCCATCCTTGCACACCAAAGACACTGAAATGTCCCCTTTTAGACCTTCCTGGGGACAACGTGTGAACCAGGGCAGGCCTGACCAGCCGTGGCCAGTGCGGTGGACAGGTGGCTGCGGCACGCCTCCTTCCCCAGTGGCCAGGGCTGACGGGCCAGCACAAAACCCTCTCGTCGAGGACCACAGGTGGGCCCTCCGGCACCCCGGGCAATTCACTAATTCCCACCTCTGAGTCCCCGCCGGCCCGGGTCACAGAGAGCCAGGGGCTGCTCCCAGGAGCCGAGTCCCGCGCCCTAACTCCGAGGCACTTACGAGACTTCCGGTTGGCGCGGGAGCGCTTCCTCTCACGCGGCACCACTCGCTGGCTGGGCACTTGGGTGGCCGACTTGACGATGCGGTCCATGATCTCATCAGCTGCATCATCCGTCACATTGGGCGAGTCGTCCATGCCCATAGTCCAGGAACTAGCGGATCCTGAAGAATCAAACAAGCAGAGAGCACGAGGTATTCAGAGAGAAGGAGAACGCAGCGAAGCCCTCAGCAACAGAGCCCAGCGGAGCCCAGCGTCAGGGCGGAGCCTGGCGGATCCAGGGAGCTCACCCGTCCCCACTGCAGGGGCACCGCAGTGACCTGGGACCGCCACCCTCCGGGCTCTGGCCTCCCAGGAACCCATGCCCGGGGCACGTTATGTCACACTCCTCTGTCACACAGCTGAGTTCCCATCTCTCACTGTTCTGGATATGTCTCCACCTGCCAGGTCCTGTGGTCGTGGGGGTGGCGGGTAGACTCCTGATGCGACATGGTGCCCTGCACATCAGAGACACCCAGGGATGCGCTCCAGAAATGTCCCGAGACTTCTGTTACTTTCAGCTGTCTGTCTCTGGCTGTGTGTGCCTAGTGTTGGCACCCCACTCCAGTACTGTTGCCTGGAAAATCCCATGGGCGGAGGAGCCTGGTAGGCTGCAGTCCATGGGGTCGCTAAGTCAGGCACGACTGAGCAACTTCACTTTCACTTTTCCCTTTCATGCATTGGAGAAGGAAACGGCAACCCACTCCAGTGTTCTTGCCTGGAGAATCCAAGGGACAGGGGAGCCTGGTGGGCTGCCGTCTATGGGGTTGCACAGAGTCGGACATGACTGAAGTGACTTAGCAGCAGCAGCAGCAGCAGCAGCAGCAGTGTATGTCAACTAACCCTAACTTCTCATTCAGTTAAATAAAAGTCAATGGATTTTGTAACATATGGTTCATCTTTGGATTACCTAGCCTTTAAAAATCATAACAGGATTGCCCTCTTCCATTAGGAAAGCAGAGGTAACATACATCGTCTACTTTTAAAAAATTTATTTGGTTGCACCAGGCCTTAGTTGCAGCATGAGAGATCTAGTTTTCTGACCAGGGACTGAACCCGGGCCCCCTGCATTGGGAGTGCAGAGTCCTAACCAACTTCTTCAACCTCCAAGGAAGTCCCCAAACATTTCCTTTGGTACATTTATCTGCTTCCTGGCCAGAAAAAAAAAGTGTTTATAGCTATATGTTAAGACAGTCCAAGTCTGACATGAAAGCACCTGCCTCTAGACCAGCAAGAAGAAAGTACCACAAAAACATGGGTTCTCAAATCATATTAAACACTTAGAAATGAATGCTATTTTGAGTCATCAAAAATGAACTTTGTGACTCATCAACTTCTTTGTGAAATCTCTTCTTTAAGACGGGAAATATGCTTCTGTAAGAAAAAAATGTACAATGTGCTCAATATTGTGAATTTCCTCTGCCTAGAGTTCTCTTCATAATAAACATATGACTTTAAGAGCCTGCAAGTGAGTGTTCTCAGACTCTGTGTTTGTGGAACACAGGTACCCTGAACTTGACCAAGGTCCAGTTAAAACTGAAGAATAGTCAGCTTTTCTCAAACTACAGGGAAAAAAATGTTAGTAAACATTTGTCTTAAATTTTGAGTTCTATACTAATTTTTCAAAACTTTTGGTGTTTGGATATTAATGGAAATTGTAGGGAAGAGTTGATCACAGCTCAGGAGACTGTACATTTTATAGACTGCAAATATGTAATATACTATAATTTAGTCATAATTTCTGCTAGTAAAATTCATATGACTAAATTAAATACACAAGTAATTCGTACTTTGCAAATGAGAACCAGGATTCCAGTGTTTGACCACTTGCATGTATTTGAGAACTGAGCCCATAGGACAATGATGTTTTCCGTGAACAAGGCTTTTGTTGTGGTCATTTTAAAAAACTGCTTTGTTTTACGAGTAAGAGCATACTTACAACACTGGGATATAGACAATCAGGACATTTTTACTTTTTCTGCTTATACCTAATGGCAACTGATCTACTTGTCTCCATCAGAAGGTTAGTGTTTTCAGCATCGTAAAACCCTCTAAAAATATGTTCTTCTCAGAAATGAATTTTTGAAATTGCTGAATTTTTCTGCATTCTCAGGCTGGTCTAGGTGTTCTAATTGAAGGCAAGAGGCCTCAAGGCAGCAGAGCTCTCAGACTGGGCTCGGCAGAGCCTCCGAACCACAGCCCTCCTCACAACAGAGCCATCAGCAGAACAACTGCGTTTTACCCAGCAATTTCCTGTTTTCCCTTTTCTCTACTGATTTAAAATTCAGTGCCCCATTTTGAAACGCCAAGCTACCCAGGGTCTCCCAGGTACTAGCCAGACATTGATACATACTGAGACATCCGTGTAACTTATTATATATAATATATGCAAATAGAGAGAGATATGGTGGAGCAGATAAAACATTACAGACCATGCTAGTACCATGTCATTTTATTTGGACTTCATTTTTTAAAAAATATGCAAATTGTAGCTTGAAAGAAAACACTGCAACTAAATTTTCCCTTACAAATCTAACAGAAATAGTCTAAAATGAAAATAATTATATCCAAATAGATATAATTTACCGTAATAAACATCTACCTTCATTTCTAAAAGAGTTTCCCTGGATATAGATTTATAACAGGTTAGAAACTTCTCTTTTTCTTTGGCAGTTTTAAAGGTGCCATTCCACTTTCTTCTGACTTTCATAGTTTCAGCTATGATTGGATATGTAACCACAGTGAGTTATCATTCTTACTGTTGCTCCTCAGAGAGTACACTCTTCTCTCTCTGGCTGTTTTAAAGATGTTATCTTTATCTTTGGGTCTTGGCAGTTTGTCTGTGAATGCCTAGGTAGGATTTTCTTAGTACTTCCTTTCCTTGGATTTGTTGTTCTCTTTAAATATCTGTCTTTGCTCTGCCGCATGCTGACTTCTCCTGTTGCGCAGCATGAGCTCTAAAGCACGGGGCTCAGTACCTGTGGCACACAGGCTCCCCCTGTTGTGGTGCAAGGGCTTCTCCGAGGCAGGCGGGATCTCAGTTCCTCGACCAGGTATCTAACTCACGCCCCCTGCATTGGAAGGTGCATCCTTAACCACTGGACCACCAGCGAAGCCCCTCCTTGGCCTTGCCACCTCTCTAAAATATGTGGATTGCTATCTTTCATGAGCCTTTAGAAAATTCTCACCCATTATTTCTTCAATTATTACTTCTTACCACTTTTTCTTTCTGATACTCCAGTTACACATATGTTAGACCATTTGACTGTGTCCCACCAATCTCTTCTGGTAAAGAATCTGCCTGCAATGCAGGAGATCTGGGTTAGATCCCTGGGTCAGGAAGATTCCCTAAAGAAGGGAATGGCTACCCACTCCAGTATTCTGACCTGGAGAATTCCATGGACAGAGAAGCCTGGCAGGCTATAGTCCATGGGGTCACAAAGAGTCAGACACGACTGAGCGATTCTCACTTCATCCCACTTCACCGATCTCTTACATTTCGTTCCATTCATTCTTTCTCGTCATGCTTCAGTTTGTTTATTTTCTACTAACCTGTTTTGTTTGCACTCACCAACCTCTTTAGCGGGTACCACTCTGCTGTTAAACCCATCATATCAGTTAATCATATCAGATATCTTCTTTTTGGTTCTAGAATTTCCAGTTGATTCTTTTAAATAAATTTTAAACTTTTGATCAATCTGTCTCTATTTTCCTTTATTTTTTCTAACAACTATAAATGGCTAAATTTGACTGCAGATTTCAGCATCTGGATCACCTGTGGACCTGCTGCTCTCGTCTACTTTTCTTCTTCTGGGTCCCATTTTCATGTTTTCCTGGCTCTTAATTTTGACTATGTACTGTGCTTTGTGTAGAAAAGAATGTAGAGTCTGAAGTCAGCGGCATGTCCCCCTAGTCTTTACCCTTTCTGTTAAGCAGACAGTGAAGGACCGAGCAGTTCTTGTGTTAGTCGCTCAGTCACGTCTGACTCTTTGTGTGACCCCATGGGCTACAGCCCACCAGGCTCCTTTTGTCCATAGCATTTCCCAGGCAAGAATACTAAAGTGGGTTGCCATTTTCTTCTCCAGGGCATCTTCCCGACCCGGGGATCAAACCCACCTCTCTTGCATTGGCAGGTGGGTTCTTTACCACTGAGCCACCCAGGAGGACTGAGCAGGATTGGGGCCAAATAGCAGTTTTTGGTGAGAATCAGTCCATCTCTGTCTTTAACTATCGGTATGCATTTATTGAAGGTGCTTACTCTGAATTGTCTTTGTTTCCTCAGAACTTCAAGACTGCAGGAAAATTTCTACAGCCTTTCTGACACAGCTTCACCCTCCACCCCCCTCCTCTGGCTGCCCCAGTACTCAGCAAATGTCCCATGAAGAAAACTGTCTAAATTTGAAGCTTCTCTAGCTCCATCCTCTTATGCCAGCTCACATGACTACTGAAAGTTATGCTGGATTCTCTTCACTATTAAAGATACTCTGCTCACAGCAAATCTAACTCTCAGCCTGGGCCCAGACAAGGTGAATGCTCTCAGAGAGGTGCCCTCAGCTCACCTAGAATTCTAGTTCGTCTAGTTCTCTCTCCTTTCACAGTTCTCTGATGTATTCTGAAGGAACGTTTTTGTTATTTTATTAAAGTTTCTAGTTTACAGTAGCAGGGGTGGTGACTTGCTACTCCCTGTGACATGCCACCTGGAAGCAGAAGTCTCTGCAAGTGCAGAGAGACTGAACCACTTTCCTTTCTAATCCTTTTCATCAGTTAGTGAAAATGAACCCACACTGCACAAAGCCAGCAATATCTTTTTCTTTTTGTCCTTTCCACTATGGAAGCGTTTTCTCTTTTCAAATTAGCACAACCCATTATGTTCCATTGCAAGGAGATCAAATCAGTTAATCCTAAAGGAAATCAACCCTGAATATTCATTGGAAGGACTGATGCTGAAGCTGAAGTTCCAATACTTTGGCCACCTGATGCAAAGAGCTGACTCATTACCAAAGTCCCTGATGCTGGGAAAGATTGAAGGCAGAAGGAGAAGGGACTACAGAAGACAAGATGGTTGGATGGCATCACTGACTCCATGAATGTGAGTTTGAGCAAACTCCTGGAGATGGTGAAGGACAGGGAAGCCTGGCGTGCTGCAGTCCATGGGGGTGGCTAAGAGTTGGACATGATAGTGACTGAACAACAACAAATTATGTTCCATTAGAAAGAGACCTGGGTTTGATCCCTGGCTTGGGAAGATACTTTGGAGGAGGGCATGGCAACCCACTCCAGGATTCTTTCCTGGAGACTCCCCATGGACAGGGGAACCTGGTGGGCTATAGTCCACGGGGTCGCAAAGAGGCAGACACGACTCAGTGACCAAGCACACAGCACAGTGATACTGGACTCCACCTCCCAAGGTGGCTTTCATTGCACCAACCTGCATCCACGAAGGCACAGCAGTTCAACCCATGATGGCTGGGGTCACTGCAGTGCAGGCACCATGCTGCCTTTGATCTCCTGGTGGCCACGGTTAGCCTAGGAGACAAAGCCTCCAAGAGCTACTGGGGCACAGCCAGACTCATGCATAGGAGGCCCTAGGCCTTTTGGGAGCCAGGGAGTCCCAACCTCACACCCAACAGTGCAAAGCTGTTTTATTTTATTCTCATCGTTGCGTTACACTTTGTCTAGACTGACAGTCTCTACTGCTTAGCATTTAATGGTATTATTTTTTTCACCTTCTGACCTCCCCAACTTTCTTCTCTCCTCTTACATTCTTTCTTGTTTACGTACTCTTTCTTTCCTGTCACTTCTTAATGGATCTGAGAAATGGAGGCCTTTTATAGCCAGCACTGGCCAAGAAGAGGGCACCTTTCTTGCCACGTAGAAAACCAGACAATCAGAATGTCCCACACCAAGTACGCAGGGCTGTGGTCTGTCACAGCTGTATCTGTCTGCTTTTGCTCATCAAAAGGTTGCCTGTGCATTGCCAAATAGTAAGTTATTTTCTTTTCCTAATTCCACATCCAACACTACCTGAAAATCAGAGGGTTCAGAAAGACCAAATCACAGAGAACCTAATCTCTGATGCTTTGATGTGAACAGTAACACCTGCATGTATCTGGGGTATAGTCTGGGATTTAGATTGTAGCACAAGGGCTGACTGCTCTATTTATCCTCTGTGTCTCAGTCAGCAGAATGGGGAAGGGTGGAGGCAAGCATCCCTTCTTTCAGCATATTCTTAGCTGTCTATCAAAGAAAAAGCCCTGCATTAAGAAGCCCAGCCCAGCATTAAGAAGGGGAGAAGGAACTAGATTCAGGGTCATTTTCAGTCAGTTTAGTTGCTCAGTTGTGTCCAACTCTTTGCGACACCCCATAGATTGCAGCATGAAAGCCAGGCTTCCCTGTCCAACACCAATTCCAGGAGCTTCCTCAAATTCATGTCCATCGAGTCAGTGATGTCATCTAACCATCTCATCCTCTGTCGTCCCCTTCTTCCGCCTCCAATCTTTCCCAGCATCAGGGTCTTTTCAAATGAGTCAGTTCTTCTCATCAGGTGGCCAAAATATTGGAGTTTCAGCTTCAGCAGCATCAGTCCTTCCAATGAATATTCAGGGCTGATCTCCTTCAGAATGGACTGGTTGGATCTCCTTGCAGTCCAAGGGACTCTCAGAAGTCTCTTCCAGCATCACAATTCGAAAGCATCAATTCTTCAGTGCTCAGCCTTCTTCATGGTCCGACGCTCACATATGTACATGACTACTGGAAAAGCCATGGCTTTTGCTACATGGACCTTTGTTGGCAAACTGTTGTCTCTCTACTTTTTCATATGCTGTCTAGGTTTGTCATAGCTTTTCTTCCAAGGAGCAAAAGTCTTTTAATTTCATGGCTGCAGTCAATGTCCGCAGTGATTTTTGGAGCCCAAGAAAATCAAGTTTGTCACTGTTCCCACGTTTACTCTCTAAAGCATTTCAATTTGGGCAATAAATACATGGCTTCCTCTAATTTGTGTACACAGTATATGCTAAGCAAACACCAAGAGGAGAAAGTCTGTCCTCCAGGAGTTCATCCTCTTTAGTTATAAAGTTTGGAAGTTCCTGAGACCTAACCTGGGGTCTCAGGAGTGCCTGGTGAGGTGGAGCGTGAAGGAGGTGGACTCTGGCGGTGACAGGACAGGCAGAGGAGAGGGGCCAGCCGGGGCCATGGTGGGGCTGCAAGGAGACACAGGGTGTGCAGAGCAGGGTGATGCGCACCATGTGGGACCAAGCGAAAACCAAGAGTGGGGCCAGGCGGGAACCAGACCCCAGGGGACCTCAACATACCACATGAATGGCACAGGCTGGACCCTGCAGGCAGCGAGGAGGCTTAGGAAGGTAAACGTGGCATCAGCCCAGACCAGGGAAACACGGGGAAGCACTCTCAGATGCGAAATACATCTGAATTCTTAATTCAAGTTAAAAATCCTTTCCATCTTATGAAACAAACTTGGAAACTCTTATCTGTCTTTACCATCTTGAAGCTTAGTTTCCTCTCTGCTCCAAGGAGTTAAAAGGCAAAAAGGGATAGCATTTTAATTCAAGGGTCAGCAACCTTTTTCTGGTTGCTGACATTAGGTTCCATGGTCCCCACAGTCTCTGTGGCAGCGCCTCGACTTTGCCCCGCAGTGCCAAAGCAGGATAAACAGCACACACACAAGGAAGGTGACTGTGTTCCACTAGGACCTTACTTACCAGGGTAAATGGCCAGCTCAGTTTGGCTTGGAGGACACAGTTTGCTGATCTCTGGTTGTTTTTAAAAAATATTTTTCTTTATTTGGCTGTGAACTCTTAGTTGTGGCACGTGGGAACTAGTTCCCTGCCCAGGGATTGAGCCAGGCCCCGTGCACTGGGAGCAGAGTCTTAGCCACTGGATCACCAGGGAAGTCCTGCTGATCTCAGCTTTAACCCACAAGGGTTCGCTCACAGTACTCCTACCTCCTGTGTGATTTAAGCTGTGCTTTGGGGAAAGTTGCTTGTTTTTGAAATGAAGCTACGAAGGCAGGTCACAAAGGTGAGTGTGAAGGAAAGTGTGATGACGTCAGTATAGAGAGCCCCGGGGAGTGGACCGTCCACTGCCCAGACAGACACACGGCCACCTGTACCCTGTGGGGGGACCCGACACCACGGGCGCCACCCTGGGAGAGGCGTTACCTCGGCTTGCACGGCTGCGGGTGCGGACTCCCAGCGCCGGGGTGGCGTCCTCCACGGCGGGGGACGAGGTCTTCAGCACAGCCTTCATGTTCTCGTGCTCAGCAGCATCCTCCGCGTAGCTCAGGCCTTGCGGCTGGCTCGGGGGAGCTGGGGAACCGCCAGAGAACTTGCCAGACTGCAAGAGCAAGGGGGTTACGGCATGAGGTGACTCCCCAAAAACCAACTCAAGCTCAGCAAACCTCCGGCTGAGGCAAGCCTTCTGTCTCTCTCATTTTTTGTTTACGTGTATTGGGCAGACGCGTTAGTGATGGCGGTCAGTGAGGGCGTCAATGAACCGATGACGGATGGCTGCATGTGGGGCAACTTCCCTTATCAGAAAGAGAAACCCTGGTCCTGGAAGGACCACACCCATCCCTCTACTGTAGTGTGTCTCCCGGCTCACTGCAGATTCCCTCATGGGAAGCCGGCAAGGGGCGATGGACCCCAACTCTGGGAAGAACTCAGAAACCAAATCTAACACCAAAGGCTGGATATGAGTGTTGAAACATGCCTGTTAATCAGATACAGTGCAATTTATTGTTTCAAATGCGGTGCCAGAAAGCAGTTAAAGCGTTCGTATGGATCACTTATTAGGGCAGAATTTTAAAAGTGGGATTCAGGTGCAGAATCTTGTCCCCCTCGCTTTTCAGAGAAGGAAACCGAGGCCATCCAAGATGGAGAGATTTGTCAAAGGCCCCAAAAGAGTTTGATTCAGGGCCCAGATCAGAACATGGCCCAGAAATTCATGCTGAAACGGAGTCTGGCAACACTCACTTCTCGTTGTGTCAAAAATGTAGTTGTTTTCACAAGCATTACACTCCCATGATGAGATTCTCTAATTCTAGGCTGAACAAGGATAGGGTGTATGTTTTACAAGAGGTATGCTAGAATATCGGGCCACATGCACACACAGCCAAACATCTGGATGAAAAATAGTCAGTTAGAATAACAGTTGCAAAGAGCAGCTCCATCCAGCCCTGACTTCCCCTTTTTACCCACTGTCTCAGCCCTGGTGCTGAAGCCCGGGGCACAGTCGCTCATACCATCTGCGTGGCTCCTTCTTCATCCTTGGTCTCGGCAGCCCTGGCCTGGCCTCTGGTTCTGGCATCTGCTCCAGGGTCAGGGGAAGGAGCCACCGCCCATCCCACCCCTTGCCCATCTGTCCAGCAGGAGGAAGAGATTTGCTGACCCTGCCACCCTTGATAGGGCCTGGGACTCCGGGACCGCTAGGAAAATGCAGTTTCCCTTCAGTCAGTCCCTGGGACACACACCACAAGAACCCATGTAAGGAGGTTAGTGATCACACGCAAACCCAGCAGAAAACAGTCACGCGAGGTTTAAAGCGCTGAACAGGGCTGGCGCATCATGCCGCTCACGTCAGGTTAGATTCTACGGCACGCTCAGGAGGGTCACACGTGGCATTCTCCGTGTTTATAAACATCCTACCTCGACTTCGTCTTCTTCGTCAGTCTACTCGAGAGGACCGGACAGGATGGGAAAGACAGAAGGGATGCTCAGAAGGCACAGGAGTCAGCAGAGGTGAGATCATCTCAACGTGAAATCAAATTCCAATAAAAGGACTCAGCCACCGCACCCAAGGGGCACCCTTCTTGATGTGAGTTGCCGAGCCCTGCCTGCATAGCCCTCCTGTCTGGACACTCTCTGAGAGTCCCAAGACCAGTCCTGACCAAGGTCAGGCCAATTTCCTGAGGCTGCCTAGGAGGACAAAAACTGGTTCACCTGGTCCCCTGACCGTTAAAGACCTCTGTGGTCTGGCCATGGGCTGACCACAGTCAGCTGGCTGGTCCCTGGGCTGGCCATGTCCCAGGGAACCCACCACCACCTGCCAGCCATCAGGACCTCCCTCTGCCTGTCTCCATCCATCCACTGTGTCCCCTCCTCTCACTCCGAGTGCTGAGCCTCCCTTGCCCAGGCCGCCAGGTCTGGGTCCCCCTGAACCCACCTACACACCGGCCACTCAGGACAAGTGGGACCACTGCCTGGGCAGGATGGGTCCCCTGACTCTTTCCTCAGAAACATCAAATGATTTTAAAAATCTTACCTGTCCCTCATGGAGGCTGTCTGAACTGACACACCATTCTTTTAATTATCACCAGCCAAACTGCTTTAAGTAACCAAATAAAATATTCCTTTTCCAAAAATAAATTGAGGATGAAAGTCATGTCAATTTCTTAATTCTAAATCAAGCACATCCTTAATTTCACTTGTGTTTCCACTGAGGTTACAAGCCAGGACGGCAAATTAGACACAGGTTTTTGAGAACTGACTAAACTTTTGGGAGCCGAAATGACAAAATGCTTCCAGTTCTACACTGCTTCCAGGCAATCAGCCTTGTGATGAGAGATGACTCTTTTTTCTTTTTCTAATCTTAGAGCTTTTTAAACTGGATAGTTGGCATTGTTCCAGTGATTAGCACACGTGCTTACCTCTAGCCCTCTCAAAACCCCCCAGTCACTAGCGTTTGCTTTTCACAGAAGAGGAAGCTAGGGTTGGGGAAGATTAAGGGTCTCACCCAGGAGGACCACGGCCCTCGGCAGGGCTGTAAGAGTCCAGGGATGGACAGCCTGCGTTCTCACTGCCCGTCTAGGGTGTGATGGAGGTAGAAAGGGCCACACTTGCCTTGTGCTGTCTTGTCTATGCACCGTGTTGCCTGCAACTAGTTTAGGGCATAGGGGAAAGGCTTAAGTTCTCACTGATCCTTACATCGCAGGACTCCTGGAGAGTAAGAAAGGAGGCCTTCTGCACATTGAGAAATAGAGAAAGAAGAGGGGAGACAGGCACGTGAGAGCAGGTGTGGGGCTGACTGTGAGTCTTTAGATTTTACCCAGACTTCTCTGTGCCTCATAAAATGATGGTTTTCCTAAAGTCCTCCCTGTCTAACTGCAACCACTTTCATCCTCGTTATTCAGCATCTATATTAAAAATTACTTCCCACAGTTTTCTCTAAAAATCACTTCCAGCTCCGATGCTCAGGGGCTCTGTGACTCTCTATTGCCTGCTTTTGTTTTCAGTTGTGCATATATGTTGTTTTCTACCCAGATCATGACACCCTTGGGGTACAAGTTTGCCTGCTACTGTACTCACACCTTCCTAGGAGCCCTGTGCCTTGGTGGGTACATAATGGGTGTTTAACCAAGGACTGGAAAAACCTGAAGCTGCATACTTTGTTTTGAGTGACAATATCCTAATCTTCCAGCAGATGGCAATCTTTCTACATGAATGGTGCCACTTGTACCATCAAAAACAAGGGCCCCCTTGGGGATGAACCGTCAAGAAACCTGCGCTGTCCAGATTTCAGTGCGAATTTAAATATTTTTGAATCCAATTATAGAAACATTTACCCCTGTTTATAAATAGGAGGACTGAATATTTTCAGAAAAGGACACAATTTAAAAATTAGTGGGATCTGTAAAAAAAAATCTCAAGAATTTGGCAAGAAATTCTATTGTGTTTTCATAACTATAAGCATATTGAGTTTGTATTTTTCACACTCCAGTGTATCTCATTGCCACAAACATAAGTACTTCCCTTTTTAAACTTTTAAAAATAATACTTTGGAATGAAATGTGGGCCACAGTTTGCCCAAGTGGGTTCAGTTTGCTTCCTGAGTCACTGTCTTTCCAGGAAGCTGATGATCCAATTGAACCCAGATTTTAGGAGAGGACATGGAAGACTCAGCTGATGGCACTGGTCTTCAGAACAATCTGTAGAAAGGGTCCCTTCTGCAGAAATGGGATCTGGGCACTTCCTAAGGATTCAGCAAATTCCAAGGAAACAAGGATCAAGTGTAGGGTGAATGGTAAGGAGACTAGTCCCTGGTTCTCCTTCAAAATGCCTTAAAATTGAAACACAATTTCTAAGATAGTTCATCTGAGAAGGTCACACCCCTCAGGAATGTGGCTAGCAATCATATTTCTTATTATATGTCTTACAAGATGATTGATCACCGTGGGCACAGAAGGCAGCCTCAGTGAGATCTCCTTAACTGAGCTTATTCCTCCCCAGAGAAACCTGCCTGATGTGGGTTCAGCAGAGGCTTGCAACTCACACGATGAGGTCACTCCTTGTGTCTTAATCCTTTACCTATTCTGTTCCCTGCATCTGAGAGGCACTTTGCTTCTCAGATAGATATAAAGAGGGGCGGAGCCTAGCAGGCTACAATCCACACAATCGCAAGGAATCAGACACGACTGAAGTGCCTGAACGCAAGTTTCACGGAGGCCCAGCAGCAAGAGGCGCCTGCACTGCGTGCCTTTGTCTCTGGCATCTTCACATAGCGCTTTGCCCTCCACACGGCGTTCATGGTGTGTGTGGGCTCGGTGCTGAGGCGGAAGAGATGGAGGACAAGCCCAGGGGCTGGGGAGGCATGCAAGTGTGCAGGGCTCCCCAGGGGACCATCAGAGGCTCCTGCTAAATTCACTGTCCTCTGGGCTCTATCTTCTAACTCAAGGGACTGCCAAGAGCCCATAAGATTACGTCTTTGAGCAACCACATCAGTTATTTCTCCATTCAAATGCCTAGAATGGGTGGTCCATGTGTCAACTGATTGATTATGTAATATTATCCTGATTATTAAAACCCTGAATCAATTCCCAAATCAGAACCTTTGTCTTCCTCTGGTGTCATTATCTTTTAGACTTTTTCTTCTTCTCTTTCAATTCTAGCCACTTCACAAAGGTTGAAAATGGAATCAAGTATTCAACATCATTAGCATCACACAGCCCACCAAGTTAATTACTTGTGTGGTAGGTTAAAGTTCCTCCACCAGCCACCCCTCCTTAATTTACAACTTAGTTTGAAGTTTGTTATATTTCAGATTTTCACCAAAGTGGTAGAGGGACAGTTTAAGAGCACCTTTTAAAAGAGGCAAATTTTTTTCACAGTCAAAAAAAAGAGAAAAGTGCAGCCTCTAAACTGTGGAGTGGTTCTACGGTTGATCAGACATTCAGAATAAATGACATAAAGAAACTGACTTCATGAAACTTACATCAGTGATCATCTTCCCCCGGGTCTTGTTTCTCTCTCTGTGGTTGGCCCGTTTCTGTTTCTGCTGCAGAACTCTCTCCCTGGTGGTGCGGTACTCCAGTGCGAACTCACTGATGATCCTGCAGAACTTGTTTATGTTCACGTCCCGTATCGCATACGGTGGGTGGCCCATAAAGAGGAGAAAGGAGTGGAACCTGCCGTGAGGAAACAATGGTGACAAGGGCTCCAGATTTATTTAAGGAACAAAAATCAGCTGTCTGCAGACTTTCAGTTAAAAACAAACACACACACACCCATTGTTCTTCGTTCTTGGAGTTCTTTGAGGTTAAAGAGTGAAGCAAAAGTCCATCTAGTCAAAGCTATGGTTTTTCCAGTGGTCATGTATGGGTGTGAGAGTTGGACTATAAAGAAAGCTGGGTGCTGAAGAATTGATATTTTTGAACTGTGGTGTTGGAGAAGACTCTTGAGAGTCCCTTGGACTGTAAGGAGATCCAACCAGTCCATCCTAAAGGAAATCAGCCCTGACTATTCATTGGAAGGACTGATGCTGAAGCTGAAACTCCAATACTTTGGCCACCTGATGCAAGAACTGACTCATTGGAAGAGACCCTGATGCTGGGAAAGATTGAAGGCGGGAGGAGAAGGGGACGACAGAGGATGAGATGGTTGGATGGTATCACTGACTCAATGGACATGAGTTTGAGTAAACTCTGGGAGTTGGTGATGGACAGGGAGGCCTGCTGTGCTGCAGTCCATGGGGTCACGAAGAGTTGGACATGACCGAGCGACTGAACTGCACCGAAAGAGTGAAAATGTAAGCAGAAGTCAAGTTCAGCTAACCTTCTCACTGATGGAGGTGGTGTGTTTTCAGGAGATTAGTACTTTTTCCTTCTTGCTTATCTGTTTTTTTTTTTAATCAGTGCATTTTTTTTTTTAATTTTTAAATTTTTTTACTTTACAATACTGTATTGGTTTTGCCATACATTGACATGAATCCGCCACAGGTGTACATGAGTTCCCAACCCCGAACCCCGCTCCCACCACCCTTCCCATATCATCTCTCTAGGTCATCCCAGTGCACCAGCCCCAAGCATTCTGTATCGAACTTAGACTGGCGATTCATTTCTTACGTGATAGTATACATGTTTCAATGCCATTCTCCCACATCATCCCACCCTCTCCCTCTCCCACAGAGTCCAAAAGTCTGTTCTATACATCTGTGTTTTAACAGTTTTTTTTAAACTGGTGTGTAAAACTTTTATAAGAAAAATAATAAAGTACTATTCTAAGAAAGGGCTTCCCTGGTGGCTCAGCTGGTAAAGAATCCAACTGCAATGCAGGAGACCTAGGTTCAATATCTGTTGGGAAGAGCCCCTGGAGAAGGGAAAGGCTACCCACTCCAGTATTCTGGCTTGGAGAATTCCATGGACTGCATAGTCCATGGGGTTGCAAAGAATCAGACACAAATGAGTGACTTTCACTTTCACTTTTAAGAAAAGTATTGCACCTTTTCTAGCTCATATGAAAACTGAGTAGGGGTAAAGAAATGCTGCTTAGCAATTTTAGAGGACTTAAATGAATAGATGGGATTGACAGGAACATATTTTGAATAACATGCTAATTAATGATTTGTACAGAGATATTTATAAGCAAATAACAATTATTTCAGATATTTAGTATATAAAGTTATTGGATTCTATTTACTTACAACTTTTCAAAAAGAAAAATGAGCAAAGATATGTCTAATTTTTAGTTATTTAGGAAATTAGAAAGAAGCTACCAGGAGACAAAAGGAAAATTTTTGTGAACAACAAACAGTATATATAATTGATATCATGAACTGAAGAAAAAAATATTTTTGATCACTCTAATTTATACAGTTTAATAGGGGTTTGGTATGTTTTTCAAAGGAGGGACAGTATATTAGTCTATTTATGAAGAGTACGAAAGGAAAGCATACAACATAAAATTAGAAAGGGATAGAAAAATGCTATTTACAACCAAAAATGCTAGTTAAAACCATAAAGCTAAGAAGAAACAAAGCATAAAAATTCATGACTTTGTATTAGAAAATGATTTCTTAGATATGATACCAAAGGCACACGCACCCAGAGGAAAAAAATATAGATAAATTGGACTCCATCAAAATTAGAAACTTCAAAGGATACTCTCAAGATTGAAAAGACAACCCAAAGAATGGAGAAAATATTTGTGAATCATGTCTAATAGGGATTTGTGCCCAGAATACATAGATAAATCTTACAACTCAACACTAAAAAGACAAAATATTAACAAAAGATCTGAGTAGACATTTCCAAAAAGATTAAAAAGATGCTTAACACCATTAGTCATTAGGGGGATGCAAATCAAAACCACACTGAGACACCACTTCACATTCACTATGATGGCTATAATAAAAAAGACAGACAATCACAAGTGTTGGTGAGGATGCAGGGAAATGGGAAACCTCACACAGTCCTGGTGGGAACACAGGTGGTTCAGCTGTGGTAGAAAAGACAGAGCTCCTAGAGAGTTAAATACGGAGTTGCTCTGTGCCCTGGCAGGTTCATCCCTGTGTGTGCATGCTAAGTCACTTCCTTGTGTCCCACTCTTTGTGACCCCATGGACCGTAGCCCACCGGGCTCCTCTGCCCACAGGATTCTCAGGCAAGCATACTGGAGTGCGTTGCCATGCCTTCCTCCAGGGGATCTTCCTGACCCAGGGATCAAACCCACGTCTCTTAAGTCTCCTGCACTGGCAGGAGGGTTTCTCACCTGGGAAGCCCCTTCGTTTCTGTACATTTACTTAAAAGGGATGGAACGATGGGTCCGCACAAAGCCTACACAGATCCCATGACAGCACCACTCGCAACAGCCCCAAGTGTCCATCGACACAGGAACAAGCAAGATGTGGGGGCTCACTCAGAACTGGCCCCCCTGCCTCTCTGACCTCACGGCCTAGGATGCCACTTGACCCCTCGTGATTTTCTGAACAAGCCCACCTCAGGCCCCCTCTGTGGCGTGTAGGGGACCCTCAGAGGACACAGCTGGGAGCCTGCGCGCCTGTGAGGAGGGGCAGGTGGCCACCCCACTGGGAGGACCACAGGCCCTGACAAGGCCTCCAGTGCCAGTTCTTCCCTACGCCCAGAGCATTCTTGCCACAGACAGCAGCCCGCATTGCTCTCTCTTATCCCTCAATCTGCCCGAATATCACTTCCTCAGAGAAGCCTCCCTTCACCACCCACATGAAACAGCACCTCCTGGTCACTCCCTGTCCCATTTGTGCTCTTAATTTTTCTTCCTGGCTCTTATTACTACCTGACATTGTTCCCCGGAGATGTGACATAATATTATATGTATTAGGATAGGATACTATAATATAAGAATATATGTAAGATGAATCAAGGGAGAACCAATCAGACCACAGCTGGGTCCTCTTTCATACATAAGCACTACCCAAGATTCCTTATCCATCACTTTTTCAGTTCAGTAGAACACTTTTTATCTAGAGGGGATACAATCTTAACATATAAATTGGAGATATGATTCAACTATACACTGTGAAAACAGGGAAGTACACTGCATGCTTGAAAAAAGACTCAGATGTCCATTTGAGAGGAAAGAGACTGTGGCCCTCCTGCAGAGGAGCAAAGTGGGTGTTCCTCTCAGGGAGTAAAACATTCGGGGGAGCTCTCTTTTAACTGGAGTATAACTGCTTTTCAATGTTGTGCTAGCTTCTGCTGTAAACAGTGTGGATCAGCTCTATGTGCACATACATCCCCTCCCCCTTGAGCCTCCCTTCCCCCCATCCCATCACAGTGGTTTGAGGGATTTTTGTTAATTAAGTTTGTAACTTTCAGAACACGTGGCAAGAAAGTCTTAAGGTTACAGGGGCGCTAGTTGCTCTTAGTGTCCTGAGGCACAAGCCAAACATCTCTGGCGGTTTCCACCATCCACCCTTTCCCTCACATGTGTCCATGAGTTGGGTATTTGGCTGAGGGTGGGGAGGGGTGGATTTGGGGGCACCGGGAAGCCAGTGTGGGTGTTCACGTGTTTTCCACCTGGCTTTCCCCAGAGAATGCTGTGGTTCTCCATGCCTTCCAGGAAAGCCTTCCTCCCAGCTCTCATCTGGCCCCCTCTGCAGGGCCTGCTGTGGTGTAACTGCAGCCAGTGATTCTGGGACATGACCAGGGGTTTGCATACCCACAGAGTGGGAATGCCTGTCACCGTAGCCGCGAAAAGGGCAGGTTAGTCTGTAGATTCGAACATTNAGGGGTGGATTTGGGGGCACCGGGAAGCCAGTGTGGGTGTTCACGTGTTTTCCACCTGGCTTTCCCCAGAGAATGCTGTGGTTCTCCATGCCTTCCAGGAAAGCCTTCCTCCCAGCTCTCATCTGGCCCCCTCTGCAGGGCCTGCTGTGGTGTAACTGCAGCCAGTGATTCTGGGACATGACCAGGGGTTTGCATACCCACAGAGTGGGAATGCCTGTCACCGTAGCCGCGAAAAGGGCAGGTTAGTCTGTAGATTCGAACATTCGGAATAAGACGTTCTTAGGCAACGGTTTGAAAGTCAGGTTTTGCCTTAAAAGAACTGCCTAAGTTCTTCTTTCTGCCCCCTTATTAAAAGGGGCCATTGGAGTCACTAAGCAGGGCTGGGGGTGAGGGGGCGTCATCAGACAGGAAAGGGAGGTGGATGCACCTGCCCCATTAGCTCCATGGAAGCTAGAAAAGGGGGGAGGCCAAATGGGTGTCCAATAATGAGCCTCCGGGATCCAGGTTATACAAAAGCAAGCAACAGCTGGGCAACCAGCTTACCAGGAAGAATAGGCAATCAGAGCAAATGTTATATGCATTATATACATTTTACACATACATTATATATAGATTCACACATGTGTATATATATGTGTGTGTATGTGTATGTGTATATCTATATATACATACACACACAGACACACACAATAGCTTAGGGAACAGATGTATCAGCAAAACAGAGTTTTAAACTTTCCGGGATAAGATGGTTACTGTGACCAGGCATAATAGCTTTACAAGACTTTCATAAAACTGCTCCAGTTTCCTGACATTCCAAATGGAAACTATTTGTTTATTTGAGTCGTTTTAAGTTGGAAATTGCTTGTATCACACAAAGTATGGAGGGCCAAAGCCGCTTACATTCTCTGCCTCCCCTCTTTAACCATGTTAGAAGCAGAGTGTACTTTGCTTTCAGGAAGAAATCTGACAAAATCTCTGATAAGATCCTCCTACCCGGAGGGCAGCTGTAAGGTCCAGAAGAAGTACAGGGAGGCAACTCACAGCTGAACAACTAAATTCCAAAAGTACTGAGTAATGGATAGTTGTCAACCTGGAGGGAAGATTCTGTCCCCTGATCTTGTCCGGTCTAACGGACTCTAGACTACCTCTGCCCACCAAAATAAGCCTGGATCAAGGCCCAGGAGGTATGATTACCCAAACAGCACATGATACACACTGGGAGAGGGTTCACAGGCAGACAGGAAGAGGAGGTTTTTAAAAATTCTGTGTGGGTTCCTATGAGGGAAGGAAAAGAGAAAAGGTTTTTTAAAGTGTGAAATGTACAAGGGTAAGTGAACGTGCGACATATCTGTCAGACAGTAACAAAGTGCTCAGGCACAGGAGTGGGCGTGGACTGATAAGCAGGTCTCCATCTATGTCTGCAGTTGAGCCGCCCAGAGGGACGCCTGCGCTGTGGTTCTCCGGGGAAGGACTGCAGTTTAGACTCCCCGAGGGAGGCCTGCCTTCACAGAGCCGCAGTGAGGCCTGTTTCAGCAGGTCTATTTGCAGAGCACCTGCTCCAGGGAAACCACGGCCTGCGGGCCTGCACATCTGCTCACCAAGGAGCGGGGCCCAGAACAGAGCACTCGGACTCGAGAGGCCAGCAGGAGGGACCTCCAGCCACGCTCTGCGATGAGACAAAGGAGAACCAAGTCGGGGGTGCCTGGTAGGAAATGGCCTGACCCGGGGAGCTGGGACACCCCGTCCCAGTGCTGCTACCACTTACAGGGAAGACAGCTCTGGATCCTCACCAGCCTCCCTGTAGGAAGCAAGGCCTGCCATGTCATCGCTGTGTCTCCCCGGGTCCTCGCGGATTCTGGGACTCTCAGGAAGGCTGGTCCAGAGGATGACGCTCACTGTGGGGTGTGGGTCGCCCCCAGGCAGGCTCAATACAGAGCAGCCATCTGAGAATCCGTGAGTGGAAGGTCTCGGAGGCAGACTGTGGACAACGTGAGGAAGGGACTTTCCTAACCAGTCAAGCTGCCTTGCAAGGCTATGTACTCTCTGTAGGCAGAACTGCTCAACTAGGCGCAGCGATACAGGGGCCAACTTGCCAGAGATCTTACAGATGCAATTCCTGATCGAGTAAGACTTCGGGACGATATTATCTCTGAGATTCCTTCCAAGATTCAGTGGCATTATTGCCATGTGTGTGTTTAAGAAAAATTAAGTGGACTGTCCATCAGAGGTACACTTGCTATGCACCAAGAATTTTCAGTATGTTTGCATATGTACCTTCACATCTTGTTTTGCAGAGTATCTTCAATATGCCATTTTACTGATATTTGCATGAACACCTCAATTCACTCACCTGTTAATTATTCTCCTATGGACAATTTTTAAAATTATAATTCGCTCTGCACAGTCTTTTAGGAACTCTGACATTCGCTGTTTTAAAACTGGTTTCATTTCATGTTTTGCAATTGCCTTGAGGTGATCCCATGAAGCTTTGCATCGTCTCTCCATCTGACATAAATTATCCTGAAGTTGATCAAAGTCAACCTGAAAATCAGAGAGAGAACATTACAAACGTGCTGAAATACCCAGACAGCAACCTGACCCAGGAAACCGAACTGCCTCCGGGAAGAAACAAACATCAAAACCCAATTTACATCTTGAAATACAAACATATTTATGGCCTAAAAATTATCCACATGTGTATTTGTCATTATCTCTACATCAAATTATTTAGTGATAAAACTTCTCCAAATGAACTCAACACGTCTCACTTTTTTTTTTTTTTTTGCCATATTTGGAAAGAAATCTTAAGAAAGTCTTTGGGAACTGTAAATTAAAACATAATATCAGTGAACCCTAGTACAAGATGAACTGAGCAGATGTCTCATAAAATTTTTCAGAGCTCTCTTATTCTTTAGATATTTCACTTGAGGTTAGAGGAATTCACCAAACTCAGACATGGATGGTCTTAATATGTTGGGGCCAGTTAAGGGGCAGCCAGCTTCTCTTCACCACGGTCATTTTTACATTGTGTGACAAATTATTTATCCACTCATTCCCTCACTCAAACAACACTCAGGAAGAAGCGAGTGCATGCCAGTGCCCCACTCCAGCCCCCAGGTATGAGGAAGACAAATATCAATGCAGAAAGAGACCAGCTTGCTGTTCCCCAGGAGGCTCATCATACAGACAGGTGATCACTGAGGAGGTACACTTCCCACCAGGTCTCTGTGTCTGGGTGAGAGTCAGAGTGTGTGGTCCACCCCCATCTGTTAGCAGATGCAAACCATGTGTGCAAAGATGTGACAGAGTATTCACTTTGCTCTTCGGGGAAGTGGGACCAGTTTGTATTGACTGAAGTGAACTGAGATGAAGCTTTCTAAAGGAATGTTTTGATGGAATTTCTAGTCTAAAAATTATGGGAATCGGAGAGTTATCCATGAAGTAAATACACTGAAGGATATTTAATGGAGGGAGATGTGAGAGAGAGGAAAGAAATTGAGAAGGCTAGGAGTGGGAGGAAGAACCAGACAGACCAGTGAGCTGAAGGGAGTCGACAGAGGTGGATGGAGAGTGAGCGATGGATAGGGCGAGGGACCAGCAAATGAGGAGGAGAAAGAGAAAGTGTGGAGGGGTGAGCCGCCATTGCTCAGATGCTGTGGTTGTGGTCACGAGAGCAGGGCCTGGAGGCGAGCGCCCAAAAGGACTGGCTGGAGTGACCTCAGACCTCCAGCCCCACCCTGAGAAAGACAATGGAGGAGGCCAAGTCAAGAAAGGTTGATCCTGTGAGAAGATGTGTCACGAGACAGGATGAAGATATGCTGAGCAAAGGGGATGTCCAGGGGGTCAGGCAAGACAGCACACATCATGAATTTCTTGGGTGCTATGGGTGCCAAAACAGAAGGTAAATTTAGGCAGAGGCTGGGGATTCAGGTAAGCACTGGGGGTTGTGGGACACTGAGAAAAATCATTTGCTGGAAAACAACGGAATTTGGGATCCAGATTAGAAAAGGCTACATTTTCCTATCATACAGTGGAGCTGAGAAAAATCTGACATGTTACTGAAAGAAAAAGAAATGCAGCCTTCAAAAAGAAGGACTGACTAGTTCAAAGAGTAAGTCTAGCAAGGGATCCAGATGACCTGAGATCAACACGTAATACTGAAGAGGTCTAGGAGGTGTGAAGCCAGTTGTAACCGGTCTCATTATTTGCACCTGGCAGCGACTTTGAGCCACAATATTTTTAATAACTTAAATAAATGTAATAACTTCAGTTCAGCTCAGAATGTACTGAGTCCTTGGTCTAACTGGTGATGCCTGTCCAGCACTGCAGTGGGCACAGTGGGTGGACAGACACCACGTGAGAGAGAGTTTTCAAGAAGAGAATCCACTGTGAGCCTTTAAAGGCAGGGAAGCAACCTCACTGCCAATGGGAAGCAGGTGGGGAGCCTCGGACCAAAAGGTGTTTGAAGAGGGAGATTAATGCAACGTCTTTTGAGGAGAGCTGCAAGGCTGCCTCAGCTGGCTGCCTGCTGCACTGATGGCATCACCATGATCTGAGTCTTCACACTACTTCATAGCCTCAGATCCTATTACTGGCCCCACTTCCTGGGGGAGAAACTGCTGCACAGAAAGGTTAAGGAACTTGCGAGAGGCCAGACAGCTGGGAGGTGGTGGAGCTGGCATTTGAACCAAAATATCTCTGGCTCCACAGTTTAAGTTCGTAACCATCAGGTCTTAAGCCTAGGTTTGCCCCTAAAATATTCCACCCTGGGGAGAGAGCTGGCCTGGCCTTCTATTACAAGCAGGAAGTCATCGCCAGGAAGCCCTCTCCCGACAACAGCCCCACATGGGACACTTTCCGTGTGTAAGAGGACATAGAGCTGTGCTGTGAGGCAGTCAGATCTTATCAAATGAGTCTGGGCTGGAGCAGGGCAACTCAGGGACAAGAGCCAGAGCTGCAGAAAGGGATGGCATGGGGAAAACACACAGTATGTCAAATTCTTTGACACTCACGCCTTCAAAATGACACTCAAACCTTTGACACTCACGCCAGCAATCCTTCCTTTTGCATGTGAGCCAGCTTTAGTGACTTGGTTCTAATGAAGAGAATGTAGAAGCTAGGTCATAAAAAGGGAGGAGCATCTGCATGGAGCTCTGTGCGCGCTATCCAAGATCACATACTTTGGGAAAGACCATCTGCTATGTCATGAGGACACTCAAGGAGCCCTGGAGGAGGCCCACGTGGGAGGAAACTGAGTCTTCTCTCTAAGAACCAGCAGGGGAGTGAACCAACATGGGGAAAACTTCTCCAGCCCCAGTTGAGCTTTCAGATGATGGCTGCCTCAGTTGAAATGTTGACTGAAACTCCAGAAGAGAATCTGAGACAGAACCATTCATGAAATGTTTCTTACTGTCTATCAGGGATTGAAATGTGTCATGCCAAGATTCACATGGTGAAGTCCCAAGCCCTAGTATGTCAAAATGTGACTTGATTAAGAAATAGGGTCATTGCAGATGTAATTAACTGAATTAGGATGAGGTCACACTGGAGTAGGGTGGACCCCTAGTCCAATATGACTGGTATCCTTACAAGAAGTGGAAATCTGGATGCAGATATACAAGGAGAACATCATGTGAAGGTGAAGGAAGAGGCTGGGGTGATTTCCAGCAAACCATCAGAAGCCAGGAGAGAGATATGGCACAAATTCCTCTTTCAAGAGGAACTTACCCTGCCAGCAACTTGATCTCAGATTTCTGGCCTCCAGAATGGTGGAACAAATTATTTCTGTTTTTCTAAGTCATCTAGTTTGTGGTGCTTTGTTATAACAACCCTAAGAAACTAATACATTATCCTAAGCCATTAGCTTTGGGGGTTATTTGTTACACAGCTGTAGATAACTAATACAAGGGAGAGCCTGCACTGTCACCTGCCTTCACTTCTGGAGCTGTGGGGTCAGGTCAGTGACCACGTGTCACTATTTCTCTTTGAAAACTAACCTGACTTGTCAGCACTGCACAAGCCTGTGAGGCAACCCCCTCACCCCCAATCTCTCTAGGAGCAGCCAGAGCTATGCATACCTCTACTCATTTCCCCCCAAACCCTGGTGGGACAAAGTTTTCCTCCAGACACTAGAGTTATCTGCTCCTTGGAGGGTTGCAATGATGACCCCCTAAGCAACACGTCAGGAGATGGAATGAATGTGGCTGGGGAGTCCCTGATGTAGGCTGTGTACCTGTCTACACAGAAGGTGCCCCTCAATGTCTCTCAACTTTGAGAGTAAAAGCTAAGAGGTGGTGGTAGGGGCCCTCTTGGCCTCCTGTTTGAAGTTACAAGGACTTAGGTCGATAGTCATCCTTCATAATTGCCAAGGTTAACAGGGAGAAGTGACCCACAGTCCTGGCTTGGGGAGTCAGGTTTTAAACAAGGAAAGACCTGAAATGGGGGGCCAGCCTGGTGCAGGGGGCCTAAGCCAGGGCAACTCAGCACAAACAGGCTCCACCAGTAGAAGGCCCTGGAAAGAGCAAAGGACTAGATGTAAAAAGGGAACTGACTTATTCTGGAAATGGGGATCGAGAGGCCAGGAAGACTTCATCTCAAGAATTACTCCTAACAAACTATCTCCTGAGAAGGTGTTCATGGGGGCATGTCAGAGCAGCAACCAGAAGACCCCTGTTGGGACATTCAGAGGGGCTTTTTACCTTTAGAAATATTACTGAAGTAATATTTCTAAAGACTTCAGAACAGGGCTTGGCACAGAGTAAATGTGAGAATGCCTATGAAATAGAAAAGTCTCCCTATTCTCAGAGTTGCAGGACTGCTGGTCAAGCCTGTTTCTGCTTCAAGGCAGGACCACCCATCACACTGGCTCAGGGGGCTCTGCTCAGTGGATCTGGCAGCTGCCAGCTAGGGAAAGGTGAAGGAGGGTCCCAGGCCGCAGGTCCCCAAGAGCCAGCTCTGTTGGGGAAGATGGAGAGAGGAGAGCTCCCTGAAGAGGAACTTAGCAAAGCCTTTCCCCCTTCCTACCCACCAGAGTCTCTCCTACGATCACACGTGCACGCTCAGTTGCTTCAGTCGTGTCCAACCCTTTGCAACCCTATGGACTGTAGACCGCCAGGCCCCTTTGTCCATGGGACTCTCCAAGCAAGAATACTGGAGTGGGTTGACATTTCCTTCTCCAGGAGATCCTCCTGACACTGGGATTGAACTCACATATGTGACTAGTGTCTCCTGTATTGCAGGCACATTCTTTACCCACTGAGCCACCTGGGAAGCCTTCCTACAACCCTACTAGACTCCAGTGAGTCCCAAAGCTAAATGCAGTTTGGCCGGGTTGTATTTTTGGGAGTTTTCCCACACGGGCCTGGCTCCTGTGTTCTACTGAAGACCCTCCCTGCGAGTTCCTGTTGCTTCCAAGACCCTCATCTCCTGGTTCTGCTGTGTTTGGGATCCCTCTGTGGTTATTTGGCTGCAATAATGCTCCTGCAGCAGGAGCAGCTGGCTGTCAAGCTCTCACAACTAAATCAAAGTTCATGAAGATTTTAACTCTGCTCTAAGCTTAAGAGACTGCAGCTAAGGGGCCAATGCTATACACTGTTTACAGCCCCATAAAACTGTTCCCTCGGTGTAGGATCATAGGAACGGCCAGCCTGTGCGGGGCAGAAGAGCTGGGCGTGCCCTTAGTTCCCTAGCTCCACACCTCAGTGCAGGGCCCTACACTCTTGCCTGGAAAATCGCATGGACGGAGGAGCCTGGTGGGCCGCAGTCCATGGGGTCTCGAAGAGTCGGACACGACTGGGCGACTTCACTTTCACTTTTCACTTTCACGAATGGGAGAAGGAAAGGGCAACCCACTCCAGTGTTCTTGCCCGGAGAATCCCAGGGATGGGGGAGCCGGGTGGGCTGCCGTCTATGGGGTCACACAGAGTCGGACACGACTGAAGCGACTTAGCAGTAGCAGCAAAGTGCGTCTTTTGGACATTTTTGTCACCGAAAACCAGCCAGGTGGTTTCTCTGCTCTGGAGAAGCCAGCCTGGTGAGTACGGTGGCTGACCAGGGGACATGGGGTTAGGACTGACTGGGAACAGCAAGCTTGCCTCACATACCTCGGCAGGAAAGAATCTGACAGAGAACCAGAGATGGGAAAGGGATCTCAAAAGTCCGTCAGAAATGGCAGGAGGCGAGGTTTATTCAGACTCTAACGCGGGGGTGCAAGCAACACGTGGGTGTTTCCGTTAACAGGGCCTGTGCTCCACAGAGATGGTGGGTGCAGACCCCCAGCTCTGGGGGAGAGGAGCCCCGCCGCCCCTCCATCCCCGCACGCACCTTGGCTGACCTCGTGACGGCCCCGATCTCCGAGTACAGGTCTGAGCTGTCCGGGAAGTTCTCCACCACCATGGTGCACACGTGGTGGAGAAGTGACTGCTTGTGCACCGTGTCTTTAACTTCTGGAACCTTCTCGAGGTAGCTTAACTCAAACGCTTTGGCCTATTTGGGCAACATAACACAAAAGAATTGGAAGAACAAGCTTTTTCCTTTTTTCAGTTGGAGGATAATTGCTTTACAATGTTGTTTTGATTTCTGCCATATAACAGTGTGAGTCAGCTGTAAGTAGACATATGTCCCTACCTCTGAACCGCCCTCCCACCCCTGCACCCCGTCCCACCCCCTAGGTCGTCATAGACCTGTCTCTTATACACATCTGGGAGAGAGCTGGCCTGGCCTTCTATTACAAGCAGGAAGTCATCGCCAGGAAGCCCTCTCCCGACAACAGCCCCACATGGGACACTTTCCGTGTGTAAGAGGACATAGAGCTGTGCTGTGAGGCAGTCAGATCTTATCAAATGAGTCTANCCAATGTCCATGGAGAATTGCCTGTGGACTTGGAACAAGGCCAGGAGCCATGAAGCTGTCCCTGCCATTTCAAGGGAGATGGCAGTGGCCTGGTCCAGGGTCTCAGCAGGTGATAAAAAGCAAATGGAGCTGGCATATATTTTAGAGGCAGAAGTGTGCCCTGCAGATGAAGATGTGACCATGGGGTGTGAGAGAGAAAGGGAAACTGAGCATCACTCTTGGATTCTGGTCTGAGCTAGCTGCTCTGGTTTAGATAGTTCAGATGTGAGATGCCAGCTAACTCTCTTTATGTCAGGTCACAGTTGTGTGTCCATGACCAGAGATTGGGGAAGGCCCAGGCTGGAGAGAGTATACCTCTGGATTCCACTGAGCAGCTGTGCGAGGATGGGAAAATAAGTAAAATGGTATTAACAACACATATACTTCACAGAGGAGGGGTGCTAGGAGGATTCAATGAGTTAATACATGTAAAATGTATTATATGTATTTGGTCCAAGTACAGTTGACCCTTGAACAATACAGGATGGGGCACTGACCCTCCACGCAGTTGAAAACTTGCACATAATTTTACAGTCGGCTCTCGGTTTCCAAGGTCTCACACCTGCAGATTCAACCAAATGTGGATCTGTGGTATGTATTCGCTGAAAAAAACCCCACATCACAGATGTGTATAAGAGACAGCCCACCCCTGCACCCCGTCCCACCCCCTAGGTCGTCATAGACCGCCAACTTGAGCTCCCCGTGTTATACAGCAACTTCCCACTTTTCTATCTGTTTCACACATGGCAAGGTCTATGTTTAAAAGCTCCTCTCTCTCTCTGTCCCACCCCCTTCTTCCCCTGCTGTTCTCTATGTTTGCCCTCATCAAAAAAAAATCTATAAACAGTCAGTGCTGGAGAGGATGTGGAGAACAAGTGTTATGCAGGCTCTTAGAAAGGTACAAATGGTTAGAATTAACACCCTTTAGGAGGAGCCCAGGATTTAGTTCCTGTGTGACTGAAGCATCTCAGGCCACATGCTCCAACGTCCTTAGTGGACCACACAAGCACCAGCCACCCTGATAGAGAAATGAGCCTCCAGCCCTTCCTGATCATGGCCGTCAGCCATGGGCTAGGGCTCTGCTCCTAAATCAGGGTGCTGGGTGTGGGGTTTCTGCCATGTAGGCAGCCACAACTTCCCCAATCCCATAGTTGGGGATTTTCTACTTCCTGGCTAAAGATAGGCCAGTTTTTTGTTTAAGTGTGTTTATAATGTGCATGGGTACAAACATTTAAGTGATAAGCTCAGGGAGAAAAAGGAAAAGAAAAAAAACTGTAGAAGAAAACATTTGCAAAGTCAATTGTGAGAGGAGCCAACCTTCCTAAGGAATAATGTGCTTTTTTTTTACATTTTCTTATTTACAGCAAGATAGAGGCTTGAATACATAGGCCCTGATATTTTAAGGACAAAACCTCTAAATTTTCACCAAAAAACATCAGTGAAAATTGTTCAACTGTGCCTCGGAAGATCAGTGATCCACCAGCAAGGGGAGGGCAGGGATTCTGTGACCAGGTAGGAAGGAAGAAAAGGACGTGGAGACTTACATTAGTTCCATTTAGAAAGTTCCCAATGGCTAAGAGAGTAGACAGGATAAAGCCCAAGGTTTTATTGTTCTCCAACTGGTCTATTCCTTCCTTCAGGTCCAAAAGTGGTTCTGCCACTTCCTTTCAATTAAAAAAACAATTAGAAGATGATAGAGTGTACACTTGGCTTTACTTTGTTCTTTCACATTTTTGTACAAGGTCATAAGCAGTGGAGTCCTCCCAGTATAAGGCAGTCCCGTGTGACTGGCACGTGCTTTCAGGCATGGAAAAGGGCAGAAAGGTGACCCGAGAAAGTCTGGCCCCAGAGTCTCTTCAGTGGAGACTAGGTGGGTCCCTGTGGCTCACAGGAGCTTGGCTAGGTGTCTTCCCCCTTTTCTGCCCATCTCCCAAGCTCTCTCCTGACTATGGCTGATGTTTGCAGAACTCATCCTTCATATGTTCCTTCAGCACCTGAACCACGGTCTTCCTCTTTGTCTTTCTCCTCCCAGGCAGGTGACGCTGGAAACTGGCATCACTGTCCCAGGGCCCAGGTCTCCTAACGTCCCCTCTAGGCACCCTGTGGCTGGCCACCTCTTGGCCTAGGTTGCTTTCTAGAAGACCACCATCCTCATGACTGCCACAGCCTTCCTAACTCCCAGTCTCTCAGACGTGTAGCCTGTCCTATAACCTCGTGGCCTCAGTCTCTCCTTCTCTCTGTCCTATTGTTTCATAACAGCCCCCCACTTCAGCATCCTCACTGAGGCTCTCCCTGAGCACAGACCCCAAAACCAGCAGCTTGGGCTTCATTCATTCCAGCCTTACTTCTGCTCAGCAGGCCCTACCAGTCCTGACTGATGACCAGTGTTCCCCATGAAGTTACTTCACTTTGCTACAGAAAATCACCCGAACAGGCTGACTGGTTTTGCAACCAAGTTACCTTAGCCCCCCTAGACTTCTTCATTCCTGTCCAATTCTGGAATGAAGTCAAACACAGCAATTTCTCCTGAAACACCCTAAGCCCACTGCTACCCGTGCGGCCCTCAGTAAGGAATGTACTCGTCCTTTACAGAAAGAGGAAGATCACACAGCCTCTCCGCCTTCCCTGGGCACTTCTCACTCCAGCTCACCTCCAGCTCACCGTGGATCCCTCTCTTGTTCTCTCCACTGATTTCTTCTGCACAGTCTGCCAAAATACCTCGTGCCAGACCAGAGAGGACACCTGCTGCTTCTACTTTCTACTCGAGATGAGTCTTCCCTGCCTTCACTATCAAACACCCTTTCCTTCTACTCTCCTTCCAGCCTCTTGTAATCTGTCCATCTCAGGTATTCTACTGAGAGCCTCTCTCAGAGGAACTCAATGACCTGCTAATCACCACAGTCAAAGGCACCGAGGCAACCATCATCAGACAGAAGGATTACAAGTCACTTTCCATATTGTGTTTTTCTATATTTTCTACACTGAGCATATAGAGTCAGAAAAACATTTAATAGTTTTTTTTTTTTTTTTAACTAGTCAAGTATCTGAGGCTGGTGTCAGACAGACACTTTAGAATAACCCCTCAATGGTATATGCTGTTCAACACTCAATGTAGACACGTCCCCAGCACCATCAACTCACCCTTCAAACCCTTTCTCAGGAATAACACTTCACTACGTTCACCACTAAAAAAATGGACTTTCTCCACCTTGGAGACATAAGACTGGCTGCCTCGCTTCCTAAGCCTTACCTTTTCTGTGGTTTCATAATCCATTTTGAATGCCCAGAGGTGGAGTCGTGCCGAGAGCTCGCTGATGGAGGAGAGTGTCAGGAGGAACTGCTCTGCGCTGCCCAGGGGTACCTCAGGGTTGGCCAGCTGTGCTTCCTGAATCTTCTGCTTCTCCTCTTCCGTGGGAATCATGGTTAGAATTTTCTAGAAAGATGGAAAGTGAAGTGAAGTGAAAGTGAAGTTGCTCAGTCGTGTCCGACTCTTTGCGACCCCATGTACTGTAGCCCACCAGGCTCCTCTGTCCATGGGATTCTCCAGGCAAGAATACTGGAGTGGGTTGCCATTTCCTTCTCCAGGGGATCTTACCGACCCAGGGATCAAACCCAGGTCTCCTGCATTGCAGGCAGACGCTTTAACCTCTGAGCCACCAGGGAAGGAGAAAGATGGAAAGATAGTGTATACTCTTAGTGATGGACCCTGTGATGCTTCCAAATTCATATGGTAATTTTCCAGTCAGGTAGGAGAGATACTCTGTTGTCTGGCCTCTTATCATAAACAGGCGTTACATACAAATAAACTTTCGAGAAGAGAAGCCCTACATAGCATCTAAATTCACATTCAATGGTTTTAACATTCCATCTCTCTCTCTCTTTAAATCTCTAATTTTATCAGCAACTTCCCCAAATTTCCTGAGTCTTATACATGAAGAACATTCCAGGCCAGAAAAGGATGGGAGATGAGAGAAAGGTGAAAGATAAGATAAAAGATTAGAGACCAGCTCCCTGTTCCTTAAGAAATAAAGTGAAACATGTTAAGAACATATGCTTCTTCTCATGGATTAATTTTGGATCTTACAAAAATAAATCATTTCCAAAGAACTCAGATTAACTTTTGTACCACAGGTCATACTATAATTTTAATTGTTTTAAATATATCAAACGTATTTCAGGTTTTACATAGAAATTACAACATTTTAACTTATTTAACATATATGCCGAATACATCATGAGAAACTCTGGGCTGGAGGAAGCACAAGCTGGAATCAAGATTGCCGGGATGAATATCAATAACCTCAGATATGCAGATGACACCACCCTTATGGCAGAAAGTGAAGAACTAAAGGGCCTTGCTGCCTCGCTTCCTAAGCCTTACCTTTTCTGTGGTTTCATAATCCATTTTGAATGCCCAGAGGTGGAGTCGTGCCGAGAGCTCGCTGATGGAGGAGAGTGTCAGGAGGAACTGCTCTGCGCTGCCCAGGGGTACCTCAGGGTTGGCCAGCTGTGCTTCCTGAATCTTCTGCTTCTCCTCTTCCGTGGGAATCATGGTTAGAATTTTCTAGAAAGATGGAAAGTGAAGTGAAGTGAAAGTGAAGTTGCTCAGTCGTGTCCGACTCTTTGCGACCCCATGTACTGTAGCCCACCAGGCTCCTCTGTCCATGGGATTCTCCAGGCAAGAATACTGGAGTGGGTTGCCATTTCCTTCTCCAGGGGATCTTACCGACCCAGGGATCAAACCCAGGTCTCCTGCATTGCAGGCAGACGCTTTAACCTCTGAGCCACCAGGGAAGGAGAAAGATGGAAAGATAGTGTATACTCTTAGTGATGGACCCTGTGATGCTTCCAAATTCATATGGTAATTTTCCAGTCAGGTAGGAGAGATACTCTGTTGTCTGGCCTCTTATCATAAACAGGCGTTACATACAAATAAACTTTCGAGAAGAGAAGCCCTACATAGCATCTAAATTCACATTCAATGGTTTTAACATTCCATCTCTCTCTCTCTTTAAATCTCTAATTTTATCAGCAACTTCCCCAAATTTCCTGAGTCTTATACATGAAGAACATTCCAGGCCAGAAAAGGATGGGAGATGAGAGAAAGGTGAAAGATAAGATAAAAGATTAGAGACCAGCTCCCTGTTCCTTAAGAAATAAAGTGAAACATGTTAAGAACATATGCTTCTTCTCATGGATTAATTTTGGATCTTACAAAAATAAATCATTTCCAAAGAACTCAGATTAACTTTTGTACCACAGGTCATACTATAATTTTAATTGTTTTAAATATGTCAAATGTATTTCAGGTTTTACATAGAAATTACAACATTTTAACTTATTTAACATATATGCCGAATACATCATGAGAAACTCTGGGCTGGAGGAAGCACAAGCTGGAATCAAGATTGCCGGGAGGAATATAAATAACCTCAGATATGCAGAAGACACTACCCTTATGGCAGAAAGTGAAGAAGAACTAAAGAACCTCTTGATGAAAGTGAAAGAGGAGAGTGAAAAAGTTGTCTTAAAGCTCAACATTCAGAAAACAAACAGCATGGCATTCGGTCCCATCACTTCATGGCAAATAGATGGGGAAACAGTGGAAACAGTGTCAGACTTTATTTTTCTGGGTTCCAAAATCACTGCAGATGGTGATTGCATCCATGAAATTAAAAGACACTTACTCCTTGTAAGGGAAGTTATGACCAACCTAGACAGCATATTAAAAAGCAGAGACATTACTTTGTCAGCAAAGGTCCATCTAGTCAAGGCTATGGTTTTTTCAGTGGTCATGTACGCATGTGAGAGTTGGACTATAAAGAAAGCTGAGTGTCTAAGAATTGATGCTTTTGAACTGTGGTGTTGGAGAAGACTCTTGAGAGTCCCTTGGTCTATAAGGAGATCGGTCCTGGGCATTGATTGGAAGGACTGATGTTGAAGCTGAAGCTCCAATACTTTGGCCACCTGATGCGAAGAGCTGACTCTTTGAAAAGACCCCGATGCTGGGAAAGATTAAGGGCAGGGGGAGAAGGGGATGACAGAGGATGAGATGGCTGGATGGCATCACGGACTCGATGGACGTGAGTCTGAGTGAACTCCGGGAGTTGGTGATGGACAGGGAGGCCTGGTGTGCTGCGGTTCATGGGGTCGCAAAGAGTCGGACATGACTGAGCGACTGAACTAAACATCAAACTCAAGTCTGATTAAGGAACAAGTGATGATGGTTCTTACAAAGAGCAATACTTATCTACTAATGGAAAGAGTATCACTTTCTTCCTCTATTTGTTTCTAGTAAAAGTCAATTTTAGAATACAGAGGAAGCAAACAGGTGTCAGAAGGATTATGATTCTTATAGGCTCAAATTCCTCAGTGATTACATTTTTAATGAAGGTCAAAATTCCCATCATGTGACACTGTACATACAACATTATTAAAGGGAAGGTGTCATTATTTTTCTCTCATTTAACAAATGAGAATATCAAAGCAAAGAAATACACACTGCCCCGTACTTTTTAGTAACTTAAATTAATTCATTAATTCTAAGCAGCTTTAGTTACTGCTCAACAATAGCAAAACCTCTGGTTAAGGTGTGGGAAAGAGTTCCAGTTCTGGGAGACATGGGTAAGCACTGTCCCACTGAATGCAACTCCACACCCTGGACAGGAGGCAGGGAGCAGATATTTGAAGACTTTAAAATAAAATCAACAGTAGCAGGTGGACAGAGGGGAAAAGACCAGAACTGGAAGTTCAGCTGAACTGGTAATGAGTTGACCATTTTCCCTCTGGTATTCCCCAACCTGGGATCAGGCAGCCAAGGTCTGGAAGAGGGTATCAGGGGCAGACAGAGGCTCCAGGGGAGCCTCTGAGTTCTTTCTCCCGGTGTGGGAAAGGGTCTCCAAGTGGTGACAGCAGGGTTGGCAGGTCCAAAATCTCATGTGAAGGGAAACTTCCTCTCCCATCAGTGGAGCTGTAGCCCCAAGAGGTGGGGCCAACCCCTTTTGCTTTTCTTCTCCACCCTCACTTGGCTTAGCCCCAGACATGGGCACAGTGATAGCAAGTGCATGGCAAAGTGAAGTAACTAAAGTCGCAGCTTTACTAAAAAGGAAGGCCCCAGAAAGCTGGAAAGCAATGGGGAGATCATGAAAAATGAAGGACCTGCCAAGCAAAGGCACAAAGCTGTTTCAAAACTTCTGAGCTTCTCCCTGAACTGCTCATGTGTGAATCTGACCTTCAACAGCATGTCAGAGGCTTTGAGACCTGAACTGGACTTTGAAAACTGAGCTGATACTGGGACTACAGTCTGCAGAAGGTAGGTCAGAATCTGTGGCCTGAACTCAAATACGGGATGGAACAATTCTCAAATTCTTTTTATGAGATTAGAATGAGCCCGATTAAAAAAACTCAAAGATAATACAAGAAAACTCCAGACCAATATCTTGATGAACCAGATGTAAAAAATCCTTAACAAAACATTTTACAGTATATAACTAAATGCCAATATTTTGATATATAAATCTATTGCTATATTTTATATAGCAATATATTTTAAAATAATCTCAAGGTTGGCTCAAAATTTAAAAATAATCAATCAATGCAATTAATCTACCACATTAACAGTGTGAACAAGAAAATTCACACAGTCATTTCAATTGATGCAAAGAAATTTTGATAAAACTCAATTTCTATTCACAACCAAAAACTCAGGAACCCATAAGATGTGTATAAGAGACAGCTATAGGGTAGAGGGGGATAACCTAGGCCCCCACTGCTCAGCAACCCCCTCCATAAGGCCACAGAGAATCACTAAAAATAGTGACAGCTCTTCCCTGGTGCAAGGCAGGGGACCAGGGGCTTTACTTATGGGCATTATTTTTCATAACCATCCTGACAGGATGATATTACTCCCCATGATATAGATATAAGACCAAAAAAGACTATAAAAGAGACTAGACAATTTTCCTTAAATCAGTTGGCAAGTAAGTAGAATATCTAGGTTTGAGCTCAGGTTTATTCAGCTCCAAAAACCTTATTTTGCCCACTTAGCATCTGGCTTCCCTGCCTAGCCATTCAGTGTGAGGTAACTGTTTAGGTCCCACTGATCAAGAGCTCACGGGCATGTGTATGTTGTAAAGGGTGGGTGGGACTGGAATCGGCCTGGGGCTCCCTTACAGTGCATCCACTTCATAAGGCCTCCTCATTCTCTCTCAGTGAGGATGTTGAGAAGCTGGGACTCCCCAAAAGAGTGGTTCAGCTGAGACCTGGCTAAGCTTTGGGGATGGCCAGGAAGCCTTCTGCTGGCCAATGGATCAGCAATGTGTAAACAGCCTTCAGTACGAAGTCAACTCCCCACAGCAAGGGGCAGTAAAGGCGGCTCTTCCACACAACCAGAGATACCCAAATGCCAAACAGCTTGCATGAGGCAGTTTGCATGCTCCGGGTACGTGTCTGGCTCTCATACCTCTTCCATCTTCCTGGCCACTGGCCAGTGTCAACACTCAACAACCTCTTAGCAGTCTCATGTCTAGCCTGAACTCTCGCCACTTGCCCCCAAAACAGGGCAAGTCCTCCCATCCCCCATCCACAATCTGTCTCCTTTTTATCACCTCTCAGGGGATGCCCATTTCCGAGCACCCATGCCCACCACTTTAAATCCCCTTCTGAAAGTCTACAAACGATAAGTGCTGGAGAGGGTGTGGAGAAAAGGGAACCCTCTTACACTGTTGGTGGGAATGCAAACTAGTACAGCCACTATGGAGAACAGTGTGGAGATTCCTTAAAAAACTAGAAACAGAACTNATGGGTAAGCACTGTCCCACTGAATGCAACTCCACACCCTGGACAGGAGGCAGGGAGCAGCTATTTGAAGACTTTAAAATAAAATCAACAGTAGCAGGTGGACAGAGGGGAGAAGACCAGAACTGGAAGTTCAGCTGAACTGGTAATGAGTTGACCATTTTCCCTCTGGTATTCCCCAACCTGGGATCAGGCAGCCAAGGTCTGGAAGAGGGTATCAGGGGCAGACAGAGGCTCCAGGGGAGCCTCTGAGTTCTTTCTCCCGGTGTGGGAAAGGGTCTCCAAGTGGTGACAGCAGGGTTGGCAGGTCCAAAATCTCATGTGAAGGGAAACTTCCTCTCCCATCAGTGGAGCTGTAGCCCCAAGAGGTGGGGCCAACCCCTTTTGCTTTTCTTCTCCACCCTCGCTTGGCTTAGCCCCAGACATGGGCACAGTGATAGCAAGTGCATGGCAAAGTGAAGTAACTAAAGTCGCAGCTTTACTAAAAAGGAAGGCCCCAGAAAGCTGGAAAGCAATGGGGAGATCATGAAAAATGAAGGACCTGCCAAGCAAAGGCACAAAGCTGTTTCAAAACTTCTGAGCTTCTCCCTGAACTGCTCATGTGTGAATCTGACCTTCAACAGCATGTCAGAGGCTTTGAGACCTGAACTGGACTTTGAAAACTGAGCTGATACTGGGACCACAGTCTGCAGAAGGTAGGTCAGAATCTGTGGCCTGAACTCAAATACGGGATGGAACAATTCTCAAATTCTTTTTATGAGATTAGAATGAGCCCGATTAAAAAAACTCAAAGATAATACAAGAAAACTCCAGACCAATATCTTGATGAACCAGATGTAAAAAATCCTTAACAAAACATTTTACAGTATATAACTAAATGCCAATATTTTGATATATAAATCTATTGCTATATTTTATATAGCAATATATTTTAAAATAATCTCAAGGTTGGCTCAAAATTTAAAAATAATCAATCAATGCAATTAATCTACCACATTAACAGTGTGAACAAGAAAATTCACACAGTCATTTCAATTGATGCAAAGAAATTTTGATAAAACTCAATTTCTATTCACAACCAAAAACTCAGGAACCCATAATAGAAGAAATTTTTTCCCACTTGACAGGTGACATTAATGAAAAAAAAAAAACAAACCCACAACTCATTTCATACTTAATGGTGATAGAGAGAATGTTTTCTCTCTAAGATGTGGAACAAGACAAGATGTCCACTCTCACCATTCTTATTTAACATTGTGTAGAAATCCTATTGAAGTACATAAAATTTCAAAGATACATACAGATTGGAAAAGAAAAGATAAAACTGTCCCCATCCCAGATGGCATAATTGTCCACACAGAAAATTTTGAGGCATCGACAAAACAATGTTGCATGATACAAGGTCAATATACAAAAAATCCATTTTATTTCTGTACATTACTAAGGGACAATTACAAACTAAAATTTTTTTAAAACATTGTTTAAAATGAAATACTTAGGGATGAATCTAGCAAAGTACGTATAGGATCTGCCTGTGGAAAGTAGAAATGCTGATGAAAGCAACCAAAGATGAACTAAATAAACGGGATGAACTGTGTTCACAGACTGAGAGACTCAACATAGTCAAGATGTTAGTCTTCCCAAAACTGATACATAAATTTAACTCAATTCCAATTAAAAAAAGTATGATTTTTTGTGGATATAGATAAGCTGCTTTTAAAAATTATACAGCAAAGCAGAAGACCAAAATAGTCAATCCAAAATAATTCTGAAAAAGGATACCCTTGAAGGAGTCACAAAGACCTACCATAAAGCTGCAGTTATTAAGACAGTGTGGCATGGGCTACAGGGCAGGATAGATACATATATTGGTGGGAGAAAACAGGGCATCCAGAACTAGACTACACAGATATGGCCCAGGGATTCTGACGAAGGTGTGAAGGCTGGCAAGAGACAAATGGCAGTGTTTTCAACAAATGGTGCTGGACCAACTGGAATCCATATGCAAAAAGTGAACCTCAGCTGAAACCTACCTTCTAGATAAAGTGTTAGTTGCTCAGTCGTGTCCGATTCTTTGCAACCCCATGGACTGTAGGCCACTAGGCTCCTCTGTCTATGGAACTCCCTAGGCAAGAATACTGGAGTGGGTTGCCATTTCCTCCTCCAGGGGATCTTCTTGACCCAGGGAAAATGGCATGGCAGGCAGATTCTTTACCATCTGAGCCACCAGGGAAGCCCTTCTAGATAAGTTAACCTCTAGAAAACTAGATAACTTCTAGCCCACCAGGCTCCTGTCCCGGGGATTCTTCAGGCAAGAATACTGGAGTGGGTTGACATTTCCTCCTCCAATGCATGAAAGTGAAAGTGAAGTCGCTCAGTCGTGTCCAGCTCTTTGAGGCTCCATGGACTGTAGC
>SJYX01006968.1:123009-148323 GCA_006410675.1 Oreotragus oreotragus
TTTTTTTTTTTAAGTCTTTACTGGATGTGCTACAATACTGCCTCTGTTTTATACTTTGGTTTTTTGGCCGTGAGGTATGTGAGATCCTAGCTCCCCGACCAGGGATCCAACCTGCACACCCTGCATTGAGAGGCAAAGCCTTAATTATTGGACCAGCACAGAAGTCCCTGGGAACTGTTTATTTCGATAGATATTGACAGGTTGCCCTTCAAAAGGCCTTGTCCTCTGACTTTGCCATTAAGAATACCCAGCAGAGCCCATTTCCCTTCACTCTTGCCCATCTTGGATATTTTCAAATCTCTATTTTAATTTTCGTGTGATTGGAGCTAATGCTATCAATTTGCATTCTCTTACTTAGGAGTGACGTCAAACCCATTTTCCCGTGTAGTGACTGTTTTAATTTCTTTTCCTGTGGTCTTCGCACCCTGCTCTGGGGTGGCAGACCCATGCATGCAGGGAGCACAGCCCAAGTTCATGTGCCCGAGGAAACAGTCCACAGTGTCCATCGGGAGCTCCGGATGGAACCTGGCCAGGAAAGAGTGCCGATCACAGGACTTCTTGCCTTCCTGGGGCTCTGGCTTAGGGACCAACGTCCGCCCCCACCCTTGTCACTGTAGCATCTTTCTTCCAGCAACCGGATACCCTAGGTACAGAGCTCCACGGGGTTGAGCTCAGAAGGAACCACTCTCTACCCATAATGTTTGAGGTACTAAGTCCTCCAACTCCAAATTTGCTCCTGGCAGAGGTAACACAGCCTGGTCAGTGATTAGAGAGGCCCAGACCAGGTGTCAGGAAACGGGCCTCCTCTCCTGGCTTGGCGTCATATGGGAAGTCGGGGCTGGCTGGGGTGGGATAGAGCATGTGTCACCCATTTCACAGATGTTAAAACTGAGGCCCAAGGAGGTGAAGGGATACACCCAAGCCTGCGCTGTTTGGATTCTGGACCAGGCTCTACAGAGACCTGAGTCTGTTCTTTTTTTTCTTTTTTTCTTTAATTGAAATATGGTTTTTCTGGTGGACAGTAAACTGAGTTCCTTCACATATGAAGTGGGGTGGAGACTGGCCTTGCCCAGCAGCCAGAGTTATTGAGAAAAATGGGGCGGTGGGTGTTGTAAAATGGGGTTTGCACTGTTTGCACACACAGTGTGTGTGTGTGGGTGTGTGACATATGCTATCACTGACTTGTGATGTAAGTTCCCTTCCCACCCCTGATCAGTGGGTTGGATGCTCTCTGACTTCCCTCCATGAACTTTTCTCGTTGCTGCTGCATTTTAGGCTCAGCACAGCAATTTAGGTCCATCTAGCCCAAGGTCTGTCTGGTCAAAGCTATGGTTTTTCCAGTGGTCATGTATGGATGTGAGAGTTGGGACTATAAAGAAATCTGAGCGCCAAAGAATTGATGCATTTGAACTGTGGTTTTGAAGACTTTTGAGAGTCCCTTGGACTGCAAGGAGATCCAACCAGTCCATCCTAAAGGAAATTGGTCCTGAATATTCATTGGATGGACTGATGCTGAAGTTGAAACTCCAATCCTTTGACCACCTGATGCGAAGAACAGACTCACTGGAAAAGACCCTGATGCTGGAAAAGATTGAAGGCAGGAGGAGAACGGGACAACAGAGGATGAGATGGTTGGATGGCATCACTGATGCAATGGACATGAGTTTGAGTAAGCTCCGGGAGTTGGTAATGGACAGCGAAGCCTGGTGTGCTGTAGTCCATGGGGTTACAAAGAGTTGGACATGAGTGACCGACTGAACTGAACTGACAGCAATTTAAGTGGAGAGTGTGGGAGTGCTGCTGAGATGAGATCAAGGAGAATGCATGTGAGCAACTTGAGGATCCAGACCCAGCAGACAGAAGGATGCACACTGATGCAATGGACATGAGTTTGAGTAAGCTCCGGGAGTTGGTAATGGACAGCGAAGCCTGGTGTGCTGTAGTCCATGGGGTTACAAAGAGTTGGACATGAGTGACCGACTGAACTGAACTGACAGCAATTTAAGTGGAGAGTGTGGGAGTGCTGCTGAGATGAGATCAAGGAGAATGCATGTGAGCAACTTGAGGATCCAGACCCAGCAGACAGAAGGATGCACCGGTCCCCTTGGGATCGCTCTGCCTCATGAAGTGGGCCACGGGGACCTTGGGGTTTCGTCTGGCTGGACCAATCTCCCCACGTGCATCTGAAGGGGATGGATGTAGAAGACGGTGTGGAGGCCTCCTTGTGTTACATCCTTTGGGTGAATTTACCCAGGCCTGATCCTCATCCTTGGACTGTGAAGAAAGCTGAGTGCCGAAGAATTGATGCTTTTGAACTGTGGTGTTGGAGAAGACTCTTGAGAGTCCCTTGGACTGCAAGGAGACCCAACCAGTCCATTCTGAAGGAGATCAGCCTTGGGATTTCTTTGAAAGGAATGATGCTGANGATGCTTTTGAACTGTGGTGCTGGAGAAGACTCTTGAGAGTCCCTTGGACTGCAAGGAGACCCAACCAGTCCATTCTGAAGGAGATCAGCCCTGGGATTTCTTTGGAAGGAATGATGCTAAAGCTGAAACTCCAGTACTTTGGCCACCTCATGCGAAGAGTTGACTCATTGGAAAAGACTTTGATGCTGGGAGGGATTGGGGGCAGGAGGAGAAGGGGATGACAGAGGATGAGATGGCTGGATGGCATCACTGACTCGATGGATGTGAGTCTGAGTGAACTCCGGGAGTTGGTGATGGACAGGGAGGCCTGGCGTGCTGCGATTCATGGGGTCGCAAAGAGTCGGACATGACTGAGTGACTGAACTGAACTGAACTGAACTGAACATTCTTGAAAAGACAAAACCACAGTGATGAGTATAGATTCTTGGTTACCAGGGGCTAGGTGGGTTAAGGGTGTGACTAAAAGAGCACAAGAGCTTTTTCAGCAGATGGGACTATTTTGAATCTTGGCTACAGTGGTCACTGCAGGAATTTATATGTTTTAAACTGGGCTTCCCTGGTGGCTCAGAGGGTAAAGAATCTGCCTGTATTGCAGAAGACCTGGGTTCAATCCCTGGGTCGGGAAGATTTCCCTGGATAAGGAAACAGCTACCTACTCCAGTATTCTTGCCTGGAAAATCTCATGGACAGAGAAGCTGGGTGGACTACAGTCACTGGGGGTGCAAAGAGTCAGACAAGAGACTAAACACTAAGACTCAATAGATCTGGACTCCCCTAAAGTCAATTTTCAGCTCAGTTCAGTTCAGTCATTCAATCGTGTCCGACTCTTTGTGACCCTATGGACTGCAGCACACCAGGCCTCCCTGTCCATCACCAACACCTGAAGTTTACTCAAACTCATGTCCATCGAGTCAGTGATGCCATCCAACCATCTCATCCTCTGTTGGCCCCTTTTCCTCCTGCCTTCAATCTTTCCCAGTATCAGGGGCTTTTCCAATGAGTCAGTTCTTCACATCAGGTGGTCAAAGTTTTGGAGTTTCAGCTTCAGCATCAGTCCTTCCAATGAATATTAAGGGCTGATTTCCTCTAGGATGGACTGGTTGGATCTCCTTGCAGTCCAAGGGACTCTCAAGAGTCTTCTCCAACACCACAGTTCAAAAGCATCATTTGTTCGGCACTCAGCTTTCTTTATAGTTCAACTCTCACATCTATACGTGACCACTGGAAAAACCATAGATTTGACCAGACAGACCTTTGTTGGCAAAGTAATGTCTCTGCTTTTGAATATACTATCTAGGTTGGTCATAACTTTTCTTCCAAGGAGCAAGCGTCTTTTAATTTCATGGCTGCCGTCACCATCTGCAATGATTTTGGAGCCCAAGAAAATAAAGCCTCTCAACTGTTTCCATTGTTTCCCCCTCTATTTGCCATGAAGTGATGGGACCGGATGCCATGATCTTAGTTTTCTGAATGTTGAGTTTTAAGCCAACTTTTTCACTCTCCTCTTTCACTTTCATCAAGAGGCTCTTCTTTACTTTCTGCCACAAGGGTGGTGTCATCTGCATATCTGAGGTTATTGATATTTCTCCTGGCAATCTTGATTCCAGTATGTACTTCATCCAGCATTTCTCATGATGTACTCTGCATAGAAGTTAAATAAGCAGGGTGACAATATACAGCCTTGACCTACTCCTTTGCCAATTTGGAACCAGTCTGTTGTTCCATGTCCAGTTCTAACTGTTGCTTCCTGACCTGCATACAGATTTGTCAAGGGGCAGGTCAGGTGGTCTGGTATTCCCATCTCTTTCAGAATTTTCCACAGTTTGTTGCTATCCACACAAAGTCAATTTTACTCCGTATTAATTCAAAAAATTAAAAATAACAACATAAAAGACTGGAGACTTGACATCATAATCAGCAAATGTGCAGATATTTACACAGTCATAACTCAGGATGCATCTAGGTGGAATAGTAGTTGTCCTGGGCTCATGAATGTTATCAGAGAGGGTGGCCTCAGGAGGTTATCAGAAGCCAGTGATACCAAACTCTATTGAAGATGTGTTTGGGGTGGGGTCAGAGTGAGGTCACAGGTGGTGAGCTCTAGATACTTCTTTTTTCCAACATCCTGTCTATCATGCCCCAAACACAGATTAAGTGTGTGGAATGGAGCACTGGGGAAATGCTCAGCCCATTGCCGATCCACAGGCTGATGCCAATGATCCCACCTGACGACACAGATGACACTTCAAAAAGACCAAAACAATCCAAGCAGATGCCATTTATTTCAAAACACCCAGCATTTAAACTAGTTTTCAAAAGGGAAACTCAATGAAGAATTTGTATTTTAATTTTCTTAATGTTCAAATTGTTTTAAGCATGTACAAGGATTCCAAAACACAAAGTTGTCAACACTTTCCCCCTTCTTCAGAAGGCATTTTCATCTGATGATTTTTGTTGCCTTTTTCCTTTGGGAAAGTAATCAAACACTCTTACTTTTTGTTTTTCACTTCTCTGACTAATTTAAACCATTTGTTCACTGTTGAAGATTTATGAGGTTGCCATCTGCCAGTTAATTTTACTTTTTTTTTTTTTTACACATCACTGACAATAAAAATAGTCATAAGACAGGGGGACAGCAGGTCAGAGCTACCTTGTACAAGGTGACCCCCCCATTGTTCCATAAGCAGATGATAACGGAATAAGCATACCTTTAATCTGCTCTTTACCATGTCAGTAGATTTACTGATGACCCTGTGATGATCATCTGGTTTCACAAGGAGAAAAACATCAAACAAGACCATGACATCATAATCTCAGTGGTTTTTTGCTTCCTCCCAGACAGTGTTTCTCTAGCACTGCTTTAAGTGTGCTTGCTTTTGTATCGGAAAATCTTATTTCAGAGGAAAATGCCTAAGTCTTATTTTTTATGGACCCAAATATTCTGGGATTTGGCCATCTCATTCACCTGCAGATGAGACCATAATAAGTAATCATCCTGCCTTGTGAATTCTGAACAGAACCCTGGCTATGACTCTGGATAAGTATCTAACAGCAAAAAGTTGGAGCTGTTATGGCCGAGGCTGGATGGTTTGCAACCTGCCATACCATGAGAAAATGGCTTTCCATCATGCATGGAGTCTCATAGAGAATTTTTTTTTAAAAACTTCTCAAGGTTAAAGGTTAACGTTTAAAGGTTCTTTTTCTATGATATCGTCTTTCATTCTTGTGACCACTTGGTGAGGCAGGTAAGGCAGAATTATGCAGCAAATTTGAAGATGAAGATGTGGTGCCTGAAGTCAAGCTGGACCAACTGAGGCAGAGCTGGAGACCCACCCAGGGGCTCCTCCTACTTTCCAGCACCACCTCCACGGTCATGGTGCTTCCACAAACTACCAGTGTGGCTAAGGTGCCCAGTCGTCAGGACACTCTGGCTCCTGGGCCTGCAGACCCCATGACAGGCCCCTGCACTCAGGGCCAACTGTGTGTTCCCGGCTCTCACTTAGGACCCACAGACAGGGTCCCCCAACACAATGCCTTGAAAAGATGCTGCAGTTTTGTACAGGCAGGCAAAGGGAATGTCTGTTCCTAGGATGCTGACTGGCCTGGCAGCCAAGCAGTGTCAAGCTAGATGTTGTTTGGGACCATTCAATTGTGTTAACCCTGTGAGTGGACACAGTTACTACAAAAATGAGAAAAGCAAGGAAAAAAAGAAAACTCTCTTTCAGGTCAGTCAATGGGTCTTGTCCAGCTCTTTGTGACCCCATGGACTGCAGCACACCAGGCTTCCATATCCATCACCAACTCCTGAAGCTTACTCAAACTCATGCCCATTGAGTCGGTGATGCCATCCAACCATCTCATCCTCTGTCATCCCCTTCTCCTCCCACCTTCAATCTTTCCCAGCATCAGGGGCTTTTCAAATTAGTCAGTTCTTTGCAACAGGTGGCCAAAGTTTTGGAGTTTCAGCTTCAGCATCAGTCCTTCCAATGAATATTCAGGACTGATTTCCTTTAGGATGGATCTACTTGCAGTCCAAGGAACTCTCAGGAGTCTTCTCCAACACCACAATTCAAAAGCGTCAATTCTTCGGTGCTCATCTTTCTTTATGGTCCAACTCACACATCCATTCATGACTACTGGAAAAACCACAGCTTTGATTAGATGGACCTTTGTCGGCAAAGTATGATACCTCAGGGACATTTAAATGGGAAAATATCATTAATGCAACTTAGGGATGGGCCCTAATCATATCCTAAAATTTAATACTCTTATGAAGAATGACTTTCTTAATGAAGTTAATTTTTCCTGTGGGTTTTCATGATGAGTCAGATGCACAACATGGAGTTGCCAAGCAGGATACCAGTGAATGCATCCTAATCACATCTGGGTACACAGAAGTTTCATGCAGCCCCATTAGGCCATGGTGCCATGCTACAGAGCAGACGGTTTAGCAAAAGGCCACTTGGGTATAAACTGGAAATCATATTAGTAAAGATCTGTAAGGACATGACTTCCATCTCTTCTCAGCCTGATTGTAACTTCTAAACAACAAGGCTAGACAATAAGCTCTGGGAGACTGACTCTGCACAGGATGGACACCATCTCTGCCCGCAAGGGCCCCTAGATAGGTGGTCACAGGCAGCAGGTAACAACTGGGAGGGCCTGGGTTACAGGTTCCCCACGAGGACTGGTTTCTGCTGGACTCTTCTCAGCTATGACCGACAAGCATTGAAAATACATACTTTCTGTGCGTTCACCCAGGCAGCTTCAGAAAAGCGGTTCTCAGTCAGGGTGATTCTGTCCCCATGGTATGTTGACACAGTCTAGGAGACATTCTTGGTTGTCACCACTGGGACAGTGCTACTGGCATCGTGTGGACAGAGGTCAGGGATCTATAAACAGCCTACAGAGAACAGGGCAGCTTCCACAATAAAGAACTGTCCAGCACAGAATGGCAACAGAGCCACAACTGAGAAACCCTGTTACAGTGAAAAGTGTGACAAAAATGTGTAACTCCATGCTAATGACTATATATGATCTATTAAAAAGCAGAGGTATTACTTTGCCAACAAAGGTCCATCTAGTCAAAGCTATGGTTTTTCCAGTAGTCATGTATGGATGTGAGAGTTGGACTATAAAGAAAGTTGAGAGTCAAAGATGCTTTTGAACTGTGGTGTTGGAGAAGACTTTTGAGAATCCCTTGGATGGCAGGGAGATCCAACCAGTCCATCCTAAAGGAAATCAGTCCTGAATATTCATTGGAAGGACTGATGCTGAAGTTCCAAAACTTTGGCTACCTGATGCGAAGAACTGACTCATTTGAAAAGACCCTGATGCTGGGAAAGTTTGAAGGCAGGAGGAGAAGGGGCTGACAGAGGATGAGATGGTTGGATGGCATCACCGACTCAGTGGACATGAGTTTGAGTGAAGTCCGGGAGCTGGTGATGGATAGGGAGGCCTGGTGTGCTGCAGTCCATAGGGTCGCAAAGAGTCGGACACAACTGAGTGAACTGAACTGAACTGAAATGATGATCTACCGAGGCCTCACGACACAGCAAACTCTCAGCAAGGGTTAGGCAGCATGCTACGCAGCCGTATCTGTTTACTGTACATCATATCAGACACCAGCTACTCCTGGAGGAAAACGGTAGGCAGCACTGTGATGCAGATTGCAGTGCCCCATGTGTCTCCTCACTCCCCTTTTGGATTCCCTCTTGTTCTTTTCCGTGGGTGAGTCCAGACCCAGGGAGCCCACCTGGGCTGGCCACCCCCAGAGCTGGCCCGTGGTTTGCACTTCAGACTCAGGCTCTAGAAACCTCATTTAAGTTAGACCTCTTGCTGGCTTGTGAGCTTGGGCACAGACAGACTAACTTTGGGGTGCACCGTCTTCAACTTTCAGATGAGGAGCGTAACAGTATGCACCTCACACGGTTCTGACAAGCTTCTGTGAGCAGCCCCTGCTTGGTGTCTGGCCCGAAGGAGGAAACCCGTGCAAGTCCAGTTTATTAATGTGTGGCTGCTCCTCTATTTGTCATCATTACTTTCCCATCATCATTCCTTCCTGGTGCAAAAAGGTGCTCAGCTGGAAACCAGTCAGAAAAGGAAAAAGTCATCTGATTCTTTCTAAAGTCTGAGTAACCTATTGTATCTGAAACTTCCCCTACCCAGGGAGACTGACATTTTGGGACAGAACAAAGGCAAAACCAAAGGAATCTGTCTCTTTTGATGGACTTTCAAGTTCTCATGGCAAGAAGGGGAAATATTTTTAAAAGGGGAAGTTGTCATTTTTTCCTTCAATCAAGCTGCCTCTGGCTGCATTTGAAGCCTCTCTATGTATGAATCTTAAGCTTCTGCAATGTTTCAAAGATCCTGTGAAGTAAACAGGATGGCCAATCACACATTAGCACCTACACATCATCTGCTTGTGTGAGAGACACTTTGCACTTGGTTTGAGACAACTGGCAGCCCCCACCTGCCTGACAGACACGAACGCCCTTCTCCTTTGTTGCTCTGGGGGCTCCAGGGTGAAGCTGCCCCATATCGAGGCCAGGCCTGCCCTCTCCTTTCCCACTGCCTGGCAGCTGCCTCAGTGTCCCCCTCTGTATTTGCCTGCTGTCTCCTTTGGGCCCCCTCCCCCATCTGCCACGTGCCCTCACTCCCTGCCTGTGCTGTGCTGCCTGGCCTGACTCCAGGGCTCGGGCCCCTCTCTCTCTCCAGCCAGTGGCCCGTGCACGTCCCTCGTCACACCAGCTCCTGGCACAGGCTATGTGGGTGCTTCTAGAGGCAGAACTGCTCAGGCCTTGTGCTCGTTTCCCAAGTTTGCTATAACCAAGCATCACAAACTGGGGGGTTTCAAACCAGGGGAATGTGTTCCCTCACAGCCTGAGAGACTAGAAGTCTAACATCAACGTGTCTGCAGGGCGATGCTCTTTCTGAAGACTCAAGGGGAGGATCTTTCCTTCCCTCTTCCTCGCTTCTAGAAGTTGCAGGCACTTCTCGGTGTCCCTTGCCTTGTAAGCACATCCCTCCAGCTTCTGCCTCCATCATTCCACGGTGATCCCTTCTGGGTGTCCTCTGTGTTCATATGGCCTTCCCCTCGCTGTGTCTGTGTCCAAACTTCTCTCTTAGAAGGCTATCAGCCAGTGGAGCAGGGCCCACCTTAATCCAGGATGACCTTATCTTAGCTTGATCACGCCTGCAAAGACCCAGCTTCCAAATAAGGTCACATTCCAAGGTTCTGGGTAGCATGGATCTTGAAGTCTGTACTCAAACCAGTACAAACCTCTAGGAACACAGCTTCTGTTGTGGAGGCCTCTGCTTTCCAAAGCACAAGGCACGCCTGTCCACCTGGGTTCAGGCACCAATTTGCCCCAAGGCCTCCATCGCCCCCTCCCACACTCAGGCCTTGAGGTGCGTCTGGCACAGCCCCCCAGCCCTTCCTCACTTCCGACTCTCCTGCTGAAGCCCCTCTGCCTCACTGCAGCCAGCCTTCACTGGCTTCCTTCACTCTCGAGTCTTTCAAATGAGACTGGGTATGCGGGAACCTCCAGTACGGAGATGCTTTCAAGGAATCCAGGGCTCCTTGCCAACAGGAGGTGGCGTTGGCTGCCACCAATGTCACGAAGCAGTGTCCTGAGATTCCCCACTCTACCCAGTGGGTCCCCAGGCTGGTCACGCCCCTGGAGGCATCTGTGGGCCAAGCCATTGGCTCCACTCACTCTTTCTCCATTATTAGAAAAGGAGATTGAACTTCCCACAAATGGGCACCAGCCCATTTGGAGGGTGCTGGACCCTGGCAGAGCAGGGGGCCTGTGGCTCCAGCTGGGGTGCCCACCAGTCACACAGTCACAGCCAGGACAGCCAAACTCTCTCCACTTGTGCCACTCAGACCAACAGACGCTGCGGACCCAGATGGCTTGGGCTCCCCAGCTGAGCAAATGAAACCCATCTCTACACACCACAACGGGCGCCAAGAGAGAAACAGAGCCATTTACACAGGGGTGAGCGTGCACAGACAAGCCTACTTTTAAGACTGTTCATGAAACGTATTTGGTTTGAAATGATGTGAACGAAGGCATTCCAGTGCCTCGTGTAGGCTGTCAAGTTCTTCCGCGTCGAAGCAGGCAGAGTGTGGTCAGAAGGAAGTTAATGAATGAACCTGATCTTCCCAATAAGCAAAGTGGAGTTTCTTCCCACCTCCCCCTCAAGAAGTTAAAAAAAAGGATGTGACTATTCAGAGTCTGGCTGAGACAAAAAAGTGGCGAGCCACCCTGTGGAGAAAGAAAGTCACATTGGACAGTAATGCAACAGAACATAAATAACACTCTGTCGAGCTCCTCTTACCTCAATCCCTTCTTTGTTTAAGGCATATTCATCAAAATTCAAAATGGCTATCTTAATCGTTCTCGGAGGGGGCAGGACTGTCAGGCCAATATTAATAGCATTGCTCCTCTTGGAGTCCAGGACAATGATCTCCTGCTTTTTTCCATCTGCAGCCGTTTTCTTGTGATAAAATAAGGAGAATCCAAGATTAATGCCTCATCTTCGGTCCTCTATTAAAAGCAAACTTACGACGTATTTAAAGATGAAAACAAATGGCCCTGGTTCAGCTCAGGGAGGGACTGGCTACCGCTCAGTGTGGCAGAGATCAGGGATTAGCCCCGAGAAGCCGCCAAGAGGGGGGCGGCCATGGAACTTCTCGAGTCACACACATTACAAAATAAAATTGATTTTCCTTCAATTGGGAAAAAATGTGATATTTTGCAAGGAGGAAAAAAAAAGAAACACCCTGTTTTTTTCCATAGTAGCAGTGGAAACAGGATTCAGACCTTTCAGAGTTCCCTTCCTGTGGGCTGCGAGGTGTCGGAATGTGCCTTGGTTGGCCCTGGAGCGTGTGGTGCATGCCCAGAGATGGAGAAAGCTGGTCCACGTGCCGAGGAGACGGGAGCCAGGGGGGGACCCAGCATCGCTGGCGGGTCAGCCCTCTGCATCTCTGGGGCTCCTCTCGGCGTTCCGCCCTGACACCTGAGTACTCTCCTGCCACATTCATACATCTGGATGCAGCCCACTGGGTGGGTGAAGAGCAGTGAGGGATGAACTGGCAAAGTGGCCAAGGACGGGGGCCATGCTCCCTGCTGTCCCGGGCATCCTCGGAGCAGCCTCTGTCGCTAGCCTGGGGCTGGCACACAGCCAGAAGCTAGGAAGGGTGTAAGGTACTGAGCCAGTTCTCACCTCTGCCCAGAGCTATGATGACAAGGTCCCCAACTTTCCCCTTCCACTCTCAGGAAATCAAGGGCAGGTGGAAACGGGGACATGTGGAAGGAGGCCGGTCAGCAAGCTCCCTGAGCTATGCAGCCTCCCTTGGGGCCATAAGACCTGACGGTTGATGATTCTGATTCATGAAACAACCCCAGGGTGACGAGGATGCGTGAGACCATGCAGCACGCTGAGGGTGAGTTCACTGTGTGAGGGGCCCAGCTTTGGGGGAACAACTCACCTGGTGATGGAGGGGGTGAGGGTCTGGAGAAGCTGTCACACGAGCTGGACCCTAAAGACTGTCTAGGACTAGAGGCTGGGGGAGATGGTGACGGAGAGGAGAGACTATTCCCTGGCCTTTGAATAGTTCCATGGAACTGCCAGGGATGAAGTTGGAGGTTGCCAGGGCCACATCAGGCAACTGCATGAGTCAGCTGCTCAGAACCTCTCTGCAGGCAGGTCCCAGCCAAGCAGCTGACGCCAGTCAGCCTCCTGCACTGAGGCCTCAGCCTCTCCTCTGAAGAAGGGAACCAGGCTGGGCCTGGTACAGCTGAGTGGCTGCTGTGGCACTAGAGGCTGGGAGCTGGCAAGGAGAAACTGGCTGTGGCCCCTTAAGTCCTACTGAGCCCTTCCAAACTCAATTGCTAATGTTCTATTTCAGGTCCTTAAATATGCATTCGGGAATAAATTACAATTTCTTCATGAAGAAAATAACTGAAAGCATCCCAGTCATTTGGGGGCCTGGTGGCCAGGAGGAACAACGCCTGTGGGTGTGTCGTCGGCTTGGAACTGTGGGCTTTCAGGACATGTGGCATAAATGCACCCCTACCTTGCAGGTCAAGCTTGTCTTCTATATGTTTAAGCCAATAAGCTTACCAGTAGCTCCTGAAATGTAGCTGAAATCTTAAAGTATTGTTTGGGGGTTTCCCTGGTGGTCTGGTGGTTAAGAGCCCACCTGCCAATGCAGGAGACACGGGTTCGATCCCTAGTCCAGGAAGATCTCACATGCCGCGGAGCAACTAAGCCTGTGAGCCACAGCCACTAAGCCCATGCTCCAGAGTCTGCAAGTCACAGCTACTGAAGCCTGCGCGCCTAGAGATCGTGCTCTGCAACCAGAGAAGCCACAGCAATGAGAAGCCCACACACTGCAACTAGACAGTGGCCTCCACTCAGAGCAACTGGAGCAAAGCCTGTGCAGCAACAAAGACCCAGCACAGCCAAAATAAACAAAAATAAAAGTATTAAAAAATATTACTTTGTTGGAATGCTAAGAAGGCATGAGAAAAGGCTTGACAAAATGCTGAAGAAGGGAATGAAGAGGAATGGGATGACCTGTGTGCCCACCTTGAGGCAGCAGGGCGCCCACTCCTCCAGGCACTGCTGGGGGCCTGCCCCACATCGAGTCCCTCTTCCCTGCTCACCAACAGGGCCTGGATTTCTTTCAGGCTGGTAATATGTTAGTGACATCAATCACCTCCCTGGACTCTTTGCAGCTAAGGCTGGCAGTTTGGGTTTCTGTTTTCCTGCTTCAAAAGGGCTAGACCCATGAGCCATGCCTTTTGCCTTTCTTCCTTCTTCCTGCCTACAATGTGGACATGAGGCCTGGAGGGGCAGCATCTCATGAGCGTAAGGAATGAGGCCTCATGGGTGGTAGCATAGAAGACAGAAGCCTGGAGCCTGGCACGGGAGAGGCACCAACCCAGAGCCAGGCTCCAGCACACGAGGCACTGAAAGAAAGGCAAAGATTTCCCGGGAATCATTAGCCTCTAGACCCCCATCTATAGAGTTCCTGGGAGCCTGCAGAGATGCCTGAGCAGGCCCAGCCCCACTGCTGCGCTGTGCAAATAAGAGCGAGATGCTCACCCTGAGGGAGACACAGCCCCACGGCTCAGATTTCAGCCTGCCCCCCTCAGCCAGGGTCCACCTACAGCAAGCACTCAGGACAGACCCAGGGGGTGGCTCTGAGCCTGACATGTCCTTTTCCTCGTTCTCAGCAGAACTCAGTTCACATCAATGGACACCCTCTGCTCTCATAAATCGAGACAAAGCCAGCCTCTGGGCATCCGGAGATAACGGGGAAGCTGTTTCTACAGACGACATGTTTTCAGAGCACGTCCACCCACTTCGAGAAGGAAAGAATAAGAGTTAGTCATATCTGAGGCTGAATTATTAACTCTCTGGATTTTATCCAAGAGGTATTTTAAATGCTCTTCTTCATAACTGAAACAGAGTCTGTTGGATGCCACTGACCCCTCAAGTGCCTTGGCAGCCACTCTGCCCGAGATGAGGGTGGGTCACGTGGGCTTGCCCAACTGTCTCCTCCCCTCACAACAACCCACAGCGGCATCTGCAAGAACAAGCCAAAGTGCTCTGTGTCCGGGAGCACGTGCCGGTGTCCAGGGACTCCATTATCAATTCTGATCCATTTCAATCCTCCAAGCTCCAGATCAGCAAGAGTGACCTTCACTATGTCCTTCACCTGGTCCTGTGTCTGAGTGACTGTCGGCCATCCTCTTCCACAGAGTCTCTCGTGTCCTGTCCTTCACTCCCCCCACCTCCATCCCAAGCCCAACCCCTGGAGCCAGCCTCCCAGGGCAGCCACCATGGGCTTCCTGCTTCCAGCCTCTTCTCACTCCCAACCCATCCATCTTAATTCTTGCCAAGAGTCTTTCTCAGAGACTTGTTTCCTTATTGCACTTCTTTGATCAGAGAGTCTATGTCCATTGTTTGAAATGAGAAAAAGGGGAAACTGGTCAATGATGAAAAGAGGAGATAAAGCAGATAAGACAGAGTTCCTTGTGAAGGACGTTAGGAAATGTTAAAGGACCTTCTAAAGGCTTCTGGAAAGGAACGGCTAAGAGGTGACACAGCAAAGGTGGAACAGGGTTGGGAGGATGACAGGAGGTGATACTTCTAGGCAGGAGATCAAAAAGTTGATTTGTATTTTACATGAGACCAGATGCAAAACAACACGCAAACAAGGAAACAAAACCTCCAGACCAGACTTCCCTGGCGGCTCAGTGGTAAAGAATCCACCTGCCAATGCAGGAGACATGGGTTCAGTCCCTGATCCAGGAAGATCCCACAGGCCTCAGAGCAGCTAAGCCCGGGAGCCACAACTACTGAGCCCAGCTCTAGAGCCTGCGAGCTGCAGCCAGTAAAGCCTGCTCTCCCTAGAGCGCACGCTCCTCGACAGGAGAAGCCACCACAGTGAGAAGCTCGTGCCCCGCAAGCAGAGACAAGCCCACACAGCAACAGAAACCCAGCACAGCCAAAAATAAGTGATTACAAAGAAAACTCGAAACCTCTGGAAACAGCACTACAGGCCCTACTCAAAGGAAGTGACACAGTTTTATTGAGAGTAATAAAAGAAGATGTGGGCAAACGAGAAACATCATGTTCCCGAACAGGAAGTCTCAGTGTTAAAAGGATGTTTGTTATCTTGCCTCATAAAATTTATACACAAATAACATATTGATTATATATGCAGGTAAAGAGCCACCTGTAATGCAGGAGACCTGGGTTCGATCCCTGGATTGGGAGATCCCCTGGAGAAGGGCATGGCAACCCACTCCAGTATTCTGGCCTGGAGAATTCCCATGAACAGAAGAGCTCGCGGGCTATAGTCCATGAGGTTGCAAAGAGTCGGACATGACTGAGCGACTAAGGACAACACACAGCATATATTTAAAATGATTCTAATCAAATTGCAAGAAGATATTTTTGGAATTTTAAAACATTCTAAAGTTACTATGAAAGAGTATATGTGTAAAAAGATCCATAAGTAGAAATAATACAATATCTATCCAATCAGCCATAAAAACTTATTATAAAACTGATATAATTAATGTGTGGCAGCAGCACTAAACAGCTATACTGATAATACAGAATAGAATAACAGAACAGAGGAAGCTGTCTATACAATGATCCAGGGCATTTCAACAAGACAGCAAAACCACGATTCACAATCCATTATGAAAGCCTGATTTTAATATGGAACCAAAGTTACTTTAAGTAAAAACAACCAGTATGGTAGATTAACACCACAAAAGACTGGATTGACTGAGATCTTTCTTCTTTAAAAAAAAAAAAACCCAGCAGAAAGCAAGAACACAGGCTTGCATGGGAATGGCCAAGGGTCATCATGGTGGGGTTATGCCACACCTCATGAGACCCCTTTGCTGATTTTAGAGTCCCAAGACATTATCAGTGATGATCCATGACAAAGCCTGAGCAAAGGCAGGAGAAGAGGCTGAAAAGCAAACTCAGTCCCTCAACTGTCTCTAGTTGGTTGGCAGGGAATCTTCCCTTATTTATTATATTTTTTGCCTTTTTTCAACTGTAGATCTCATTTCCTTAAATGGTATTTCCTGAGTGCTTATTAGGTGGCTACTCCTTGAGTGGGGACATTTTTCATGGAGACCAACAAAAAATGTAGGGGGCCAGGATGCCACTGACAGCAATGATCAATCCTGGGGCAACAGGAAATAAGGGTATCTCCCTCAGTTCTTTGATAGAAGGTCAATCAGCCAAACCTGTGCCCTCAGGGCTCAAGAACTCACAGGGAGAAAAGGATGTTGACGGAGCAGCTATTCGTCGGGTACCAGGTGCAGGATGCTGGACTTGGGGGTGCTGAACATGAAAACTGGAATAATTGTCTCTGGGGCGAGATAGCTGCCCAGCTAAAGAATTGTGCAAGATGGAGTGGGGAAACCAGGGTGGGCATGTCTCTGGACATGCAACTGACCCCAGTACTTCCAGAAGTGCTCAAGGTAAAAGAGGAACTTGCTTCTTAAAGGGCCAGGGGGCACTCTGGGAGGAGGTCAGGCTCTGCTTTGCTCCCAGAAAGCCTAGTGAAGCTGAACTTCTGAGTCGAACGAGGTGGCGACACCCAGAGCCTCCTTCAAAGCAGCAACTCTCAGGGAGCCTCCAACATGCCAAGAGTTGCCCTCCCAGAAATACTGTCTCTGGAGAAATGCTTCAGGCTTGGACGGAATGTAGGGTTTTGTTTGTTCTTGACTTGGCCAAGAAGACTGCAGGGAGGGGGGAGAGGATACAACAGCCAAAATGGGGAGAAACGGAGGTTACCCTCTATGGAAAGAGATGCTGTCAAAGCTAGCTGAGACCTCTTAGAAGGGCTGGGAAGGAGGTCACTGAGGCAAGTCAGCTCCTTTCCCCCAAACTGTCCAAGAGGGCTAAGGGTCCAGTTTCAGGAAGCAGAAGTGAGCCCCTCCAACAGGATGCTTCAAACAGGCAGCACCCAAGGCCACAAGAGTCACAGAATTTCTGAGAAGCACAGAGGGAATTCTCCATTTAAGCACTGATTGCTAACTGCCAGGGCTTAGGGCTGAGGGCTGGGACTCCTCTCTGCAGGCCTGGTGGAGCCCAGATTCACTTGGTGGTCACCTCCCTGGGTTGGAGTGGGCCTTCTAGAACCAAGCAAGTCCAAGAAGTTGGGCCCTGCAAACTCAGCTACTCCAAGGGGCAGAAAGTCACCTACAACAGGAAGATTTTCTAGAACAGTTAAACCAGATATTCAGGTCCACTCAGGGGGACTGTGGGGCTACACCAATCCTGATACTGAGATGGATGACCAGAGGCCTCAAAGAGAGGAGACAAGTATGTCAGGTTTTTGGATACAACAAAATATTGGTTCCAAGAACAAGTCTTTCAGAATTTCTAAGTGACAAACTTGATTCTGAATGGTTATGGGGGTGGGCAACCACCATGTGTGACCACAACCTGATTTTGTTCACTATCCTGAGGGTAAGACCATCACTTCCCCTCATAATCATTCAGATTTGGAAAAGAAAAGGGTGAACATTCAGGCAGCAGTTAGGAAAAGGTGGAAAGGAAGACTTTAATGCTAAATAGTAGTCCTTAAACTTAGAGGCTAATTTAAAATCTCACACTAGAATCTCAGGAAAGTCACGTGAGGCAAAGGATAAGAAAATCAATAGCATAAAAAATGAAGACCTGTCAGCACAGCACAAAAGTACATTCTCCCCTGTTGCCCTGGGTCTACTCAACAACCCCAAGAGGTCAGGCCTACAGGCTCAGGGCTGGCTTCTCTGCCACACCCCACCCATAATCAAAATCAGGCTCAGAGAAGTTTACTGACTTGCTCAAAGTCACACAGAGGTAGTGTCCAGACCAAACGAAATTTGAAATTGCAGTAGCAAAGCACACGGGCCATTGAAGAGAGCGAGAGAGTCTTTTTCAAAAAATGGCAAGCTTTCAAAAATCCCCAAGGGAAGAGAATGAAGAAGTGTCCAGAGTGTGAACTTGAAAGTAGCCAAAACAAAATGGAATCTGGGGATCACAGGAGCCCCGAAGGGTAACTGAAAATATCCAGAGCAGCAAATCACTCAGGTGAGTCAACTGGGGTCGGACCCGTTCCCACCCTGGCGACCTGGGCAAGTCACTGCCCTACTCTGTACCTCCTGTTCTTTCTGGGACCCAATCTCCCAGGGTTTGTTGGGAGGATGAAATAAAACAACGGATGTAAACCAGTGAAACACTCAGCCTCTGGTAAGCATGACAGAAGTGTCTGCTAGGACTATTAGAATAGTATTACTGAGACTTCCCTGGTGAGGCAGTGTAAATGAATCTGCCTGCCTGCCAATGTAGGGAACATGGGTTCAATCCCTGGTCTGGGAAGACCCTGCATGCCGTTGAATAACTAAGCTTGTGAGCCACAAGTACTGAAGCCCTAAAGCCTGTGCTGCACAAGAGAAGTCAGGCAACAAAGAGAGGACCCTACTCACCACAACTAGGAAAAGTCTGAGCAAAGCAATGCAGACCCAGTGCAGTCATAAATAAATGAATAATAAGAAAAAAGAATAGTATTGTTGGTACGGATACATGTAAAGTACTTAGGCCAATACCTGGAAAATAGTGCTTTAGTTTCTTTCACTATTGGCTCTTTTAAAAAAAATCATTTTTAACCCAATGATATTATATTTTAAAAATATATGGTTTATCAATGCATATTTTTCATAACACATGTACTACATTTACTGACGAAAGGCACCTAGGTACCTAGGAGTGTCAGATGCCCACCCCAATAGTGACAGCTCCAGGGGACAGTGCAGGGACGTGGTTCTCAATTTAGCCTCCAGGCTGCTTCCCAACATGGACCACTCCCTTGGAGCTTCCTGAAATGAACTCGTGTATGCTCATGAGAGTCTGCACGGACCCCCAGGAATATAGAGTCCCTGAGTGGGAAGCAGATCTAGTAGTGAATTATGTGGAGTGGTTCTGAAGGTCTCTAAAGAGGAGATGGTAGCGAACGTCCTGCTTTCTGTTTTCAAGGAGGAGAATATTATGGTTATTTCCACATACTAAATTCCCTCTGAGGTCAAAGACTGGACTCGAGGACTAATGGAAAGGGGCATTCTGGAGAAGAGAACAGGACAGTCTCCTTCTGGGCCAGGACACTTGGCTGCCTCCATGGCTGAGGGCAGAATGGGCAAACGTTAACTTACCACCTCCGACTGGGAGAAACTCAACATCATTTACCTAAGGAGGAAACATGTCTGATCAACCTACTGGCATTTTCTGAAGGAAAACCAGGAAATGTAATTTATTTAGGCCAGTGCTTTACAATTTGGGGGATCCAAGGGGCACTTTAAAAGAACAGTGATGCCTGGGTTCCATCTCAGAGGTCCTGACCTCCTTGATCAGGAGTGGGCACAGGGGTCTGAAAGATGTGACTGTGCCCAGAGTCACCAACTTAGACTTGCAAAAAGTCTTCAGGCTTGAGACGGGATTGTCGGGTGAGTAAGAAGTTGTTCTTTCAGAAAGAAGGATACAATTCAAAAACAGGCAATGAAAGGTAAGGGTCAGAGAACGTTTCTTAGGGTATAAAATCCGGGTTCCCCCCACTCCCCCACCCCTGCCATTCAAAGATGCAGCAAGGTCTGATCTTGCCACTTTCATGAATGATGTGGGACAGTGTCCCCACAGCTAGAGACGATGCAGGAAGTTTTCACTGATGCTCAAAGGAGTCTGAGATGCCCAACAGATGTCAGGGTCATCCCAGCCCTGGGAGCTGAGCTGTCAGTGACTGAGAAACTTGGGGGGTTAATGAGCTCCGTGAGGCTCTGGCGTTGAGCACAGTGGGCTCCCAAAGAGCTGTGCCACTGTTAACCCCATGCAACCGGATCATGGATGTGGTGCTTGGAAATAAACACAAAACCCTGCTCCATCTCTGCGCACAGCCGCGGGGCTTCTGCCGTGGCATGCCATGATAAAGACGGCTAAAGTCCAGAGAAGGGCCACCATGAAGGCACAAACTTCCACATGGGGGGAGAGGACGAAGCAAGCAGAGTAGGGAGGAGAGCTTGGGCAAAGATCGTGGAGGCTCGCAATCCAGGCAGGTGGACAGGGCTTGCCTTCCAAAGTTTTTTGACATGCAGTCATGGAGGATCACCACTTTGAGTTTTTAAAGAGCAATTTTACTAACAGTAAGGGATGCGGTTTTAAAAAGTGGATATTCAGCACACAGAACTTATCATCCTAGAGGGTGCAGTGACTGAAAATAGAAACTGGGATAAGGACATGATTTATTAAGAGAACTCAGAGTCTTGGAGAATACTGCTAAGTTTGAGAGTATTTCCATGAAAGGCGACCGACCTCTCAAAACGCTTGTCAGCATCACTGTCACAAACCCCAGGGCTGGCTCAGCGAGACACGAGTTCTAGAAACGGGAAATCATTCCTCCTCACTCCCTGCTAGCTGCCAAAAGGGTGACGCCACAGGATATTTTCAAAACTGTCTGTTGAAAAAGTGTCCCTGATAGTGATGCCACAGTACAGATATCATGACGATGTGACTGCTATGAGATTTTCCCAAGTTCTGTAACGAGGGAGATACACATTGGAAAGCATGAAGGCAAAAGGCAGAACAAAGCCAAAAAGCCACGAAAGGGAGTACGAAAGTGAACATCACTCCATCGTGTCCGACTCTTGGAGATCCCATGGACTACGTAGCCCATGGAGCTCTCCAGGCCAGAATACTGGCGTGGGTAGCCGTTCCCTTTTCCAGGAGATCTTTCCAACCCAGGGGTTGAATCCAGGTCTCCCGCACTGTAGGCGGCTTCTTTACCAGCTGAACCACCGGGGAAGAACAAGAATACTAGAGTGGGTAGCCATCCCTTCCCCAGGGGATCTTCCCGACCCAGGAATCAAACTGGAGTCTCTTGCATCGCAGGCAGATTCTTTACCAACTGGGCTATCAGGGAAGCCTAAATAAAAGCTGAAAAACCTTCAGTTAGAAATAACATTTCTGTGGAACTGGCCAGAACAGGCTTGCTTATTGGTAAATTTAGAAGAAAAAAAAAGTTAATTTCCCATATTGGCTCTTTGAGTCTTTACAGCAGAGGCCAACCATCAAACAATTACAGTTCCAAGTTTATCCAGTACCCTAACTGAGAGACTTTTGAGAGGTGAAGAGAGTGCTCCTAATAATTCTACTGGGACCCCCGCATACATGGGGACCATCCTAGATAAGGATGGTCCCAAAGTTGGGCTTGGCATTTCCAGGCAGGATTCAGGTTTTCTGAATAAATCCCAAAGGATAAGGATAAGTCCCAAAGTTGGGCTTGGAATTTCCAGGCAGAATTCAGGTTTTCTGAGAGTGCTGTTAAACAAAATAACATTCCCTTATGACCTGAATTCACATAAAGGGTAGGAAGATTTTCTTCTCTTCTCTGGAGAATAAAACAGAGGTGGTGGTGGGGGTGAAGTCAACATGGAGAAAGATGGTGGGAGCAATGCCCCCCTCATTGGTGCTTTATTTTTCACTTTAAATCAATGGTTCATAGCTTTGGTTGAGTCCCGCGGGAGCCTTTCAAAATAACTCAGGCTGGGGCTTACCCCAGACAAAATAAATCATCTCTGGATTTTCTTAAAAAGTCACTACTAGTAGTTTATGAAATGGTTTGAAACTTCAAGGTAAATAAAGTCGAACAAATGTCTCCAAATCCATTCCAGAGGCCCCTCCCCACAGGAAAGCAATGAACTCAGGTGAACAAGATAGCCATGAGTCCCCAGAGGTGAAGCCAGGTCCCTTCTTCCTTCTGGGCCCCTCTTCTGCCCCACATCTTCCGTGGTCTGTCTGGATCTGGGGATGTAAAAGCTGCCCTTTGGAAGGAAGAGGGACTTGGCTGCCCTAGATGAGGCATACAGCTTGGAAGGCCACTTCCTGGGGCTTCTTGGGATGATGGCAAGTCCATAGAGGGTAATTCCCCATCCCCAGGGGTTTTCTACCCTAACATCCAACTCTGGGGTCCTTTTAACCATCTCTTATGCCATTCTCCACATCTTAGACCAATAGCAAAAAACACAATATGATGAAATGTAGTACAAAATTTCTGTCTTTCTCCACAACACATAATTAAAGCTATCTTATTAAAAAGCTATACATATAGTCTCTAGGCAAGAATACTGGAGTGGGTAGCCATTCCCTTCTCCAGGGGATCTTTAGCACCCAGGGATTGAACCCACATCTCCGGCACTGCAGGCAGATTTTTTTACTGTCTGAGCCACCAGGGAAGCCCATATATATGTATAAATATATACATATATATATATGTATGTATGTATATTACCTGCTGAAAGAGAAAAGTAGATCCAGTTCTAGAAGCTCTTTGGAAAGGAAATCACAAAGCACATCTCTCTGTTCTTATCATCTCCATGAGGTGGTCACCCCAGCCTTGGATCTGGCACATGAATCCCTAGGGGATGCCTCAGATGGTCACCACCATGCCATGCAACACTGGTCTGGTGTAAGTTTTCTGATGGAAAGTACAACCCATTCCCTTTGCTCTGTGCTGCCCTGTGAAGCATATTTTATTTTTGATGCACTCTATCGTTCTTAATGGAAAACTTCTCATGAGCCAGAATTTGGAAGTAGCCATTTATGGCTGAGTTTTATGAACACCATAGTCAAGAATTAGAAGCAAATGTAAAGCTGGTTTTAGCTGTGAAAGTCCACATAACAGATTCAACTCTCCAATTTGCATCCTCACCATTTGTAACATTTGTAAATAGTCTCTGCTCACATTTTCTAGCCACCCCCGCCCCAAAATGGGCTCCTGGGTCCCACTGCAGAACATTCTGGAACCAGGTAAATTTTCAACATGCTACTTTCCTCTTATGCTCTCACTTTATAAAAACCAGGTGAGCCTTTGTAGCTGGGCAACACAGGTTTTTAAGAGGTCACCACCTACTTCAAGAAAGAACTGAACTCTGGGCCACTGAGAGGTGCCAACCAGGCTCCCGTCACTGATCACAAATAGGACCAAGAGAACAAGTTGGGAAGGTAAACCCCGTTTGGGGTCTTCCCAAGGAAGCTTTTCACTTTTCACTTTGTCATTTCTTTGGTTAAAAATGAAGTCAGAAGTGCCTTCATTGCCAAGTGGGACTCTTTAATTCCTCACCCCCTCAACCCCAAGTCAAGAGCCAGCAATCTCTGAGGCTAAGGAGCAACCAGGACAAGCCTGGAGGGTCCAGGCAGCCAGAGGGGCTCACGTGGGAAGGAGTGGGCTGAAGGAGACGGGCCAACCAGATCAGCGGGAGAGGGCACGTCCTGGGTGATCCAACTGCTGTTTTAGCCGCGCCAGCCTTCTCCCAAATGGCAGGTCTGATGGTAAGGGTGGAAGGGGCCACGTGGGCGTCTCCTCACCACCTGTGACCAGTCCTGGAAGTCAGGACACAGAGGCACGGAGTGCGATAGCACTTCTCGTGGCACTGTTTTCTAGAGAGAACAAGAGGGCTCTACTTCCAGCTGTGGGAAAGGACTGCCTGGCATGGCTTTCTGTTTTGGATCTTGGCAGTTGGATTTGTAAACAGGAAAAAGCTGGAATTCTGACTTGGGGATGGGGTGGGGCTGGAAATGGTTCAGATTCAGATCCTTGTTGGAACTGGGCAGACACCAACTCGAGGGTAAGGGCCAACTCGGGAAGAACAGCAGGTAGTTCCAGACACATCTCCCCCACCCCACCCCTGACCCCAGTACAGGTTTTAACAGGAAGTCGACCTTTTAGAGCTCCCGGCCTAGACTTTCAGCATCACACATCACCAGCATCACACATGGTGACAGGCACAAAGTCCGTCCTCAGGTCCTTCTCAAAAGGATACTCCTGTCCTGAGGAGGCTTGCATACACTGTCTGATTCTAAATTGGAGCCTGGTGGGCAGATCAAGGAGCCCAACTCAGACAGTTTATACTCACCCAAAACGATGCTAAACGGAGCAACCCACGGAGCCGAAATTAATCGCAATAGTAAGTTCTGGCATGTTTACTCTAAACTATCCTTTGAAAAGTGTTTTCTCTTACTTCAGTGCCCTGAGAAGACAGTCTCAAACCTGTTTTAGAACTGAAATATACCCAGGATCACAAAAGTTATTTTTTTAGATCAATTCTTTAAGATAGGTAAAGGAGACCCTAATAATGCAGTGAATCATCAGAAATAAAGTCTGTGATCCAGTATCACACAGCCTTTTCATCAGTGCTCCTTAGTCATGACTTTACCTTTGCTGCCCAGTAATTTCACATACAAAGCTCTTCATTTATAAAAGTAGATAAAATATCTCTGTTAAAGACACTATGCCAGCAATGCCCTCAAGGTTCTCAAACATCTATGAGAAATAAGAAATCTAGATACACGTATAATGTTTACAGCATGCTAACTATATGGTGGTATAGAGGTATCCAGATAGTGGTAGAAAATTGACTCAGCCAGGGGATTAGCTGAAGAAATGTCCCCACTGTCTTACAGTTGAGGTTTAAACCACTAACAACAAATGTTGTTAGATGAAGTCAGTGTGTTTGATAAATTAGCAAGAATACTTTGCTCTAGTGAATGTCAGCATTTGCCATCAGGCTATGCTAACAATCCCTGGGTAAACATTGTTTGTTTGTTTGTTTTTCCTCCAGGTTATTAGGTTCTTAGAAAGCTACTCGCCTATCGGTGTTAATAAGTTGCTAGCTTTGTTAGCAACAAGAGGTCTCTTACTCATTTAGCTCACACCTAATGTGTGACACAGGGTACTGGATAAAAAGTCCGATTTTTATACCAACTGCCTTTTGAAGCAATTAGTTAGAGCAACAGGAAGGGCATTTTATGTATAACAAGACTCTCTGTTCTACCCAACATCTGTAAGTAACCCAGCAAATGAAGAGGCATGCTGGATGCAAGCGATACCTTGGAGACGGTGAAAAGTCCGATTTTTATACCAACTGCCTTTTGAAGCAATTAGTAAGAGCAACAGGAAGGGCATTTTATGTATAACAAGACTCTCCGTTCTACCCAACATCTGTAAGTAACCCAGCAAATGAAGAGGCATGCTGGATGCAAGTGATACCTTGGAGACGGACAGTTCCTTCGATTTAGACTCAAACAGGTGCTCCAGCTTGGAGGTGTCCACCTTAATGGGTTCCAGTTTCGACCACAGGAATTCTCTGCAGCGGCCATTGTTCTTACACGGCCACTCAAAAGGCCGGACTTCGTTCCAGAACAGACGGATGGTCTTCTTTTTCTTGGTGAATGCTGGCTGACCCCTGGGTACCTGGGGCCACCCTAAGCCCTGAGGAGCGTTGAATACTGGAGGGGGAGCCAATAAATTACC